>JAUMHP010000065.1:10588727-10601989 GCA_032361065.1 Enteromius trimaculatus
TGTGTGCGTTTAACTAAACAGTGTACATACTATAAATTCTTGCCAAAAACCAAGCCAATATAATTCATCATCATAGTAAATATTCTAACTTTCTGTGTAAAATATTTGACTATATGTGTTTTTTTTTCTTCATGATCTTAAAATAAACCACGTATAAGATCTGCTAATAACAAATCACAGCATGTAAAATGCTCTTAATTTGCAAGCATGCTACAGGGAATAAAAACACTAGGGGAAGCTAAATCTACTTAAAGAGTGATAAAAAAGCATAATGTTGTTTTAACAATGAAGTGAATTTCTGGCCAATTCGTAAAAAAACATATTTTCATATATGAGCACTGTTTACTTACGCACGACGTGGCACGTTTACGTCTTTTCTTATGGCGTCATCTTGTGGTGAACTAAATACAGGCAGAACCTGACAGTGAAGATCATCAAAGTTCGTACTTTGGAAAACAAGGATTCGGGTTACTGTCACGTTGAAGGATTTTAATATATACTTTTAATGCATGTTACTATTTTTTTTTTAACTTTTTTTTTAAACTAAGCCTAACATTAAACATCTGGAAAATGTTAAACTCCATAGGCCTTAAATTGAAAGTCTCACTTTAATTTAATAAATCTAATGAATTTCTAAACAAACACAACTAAACAACGTTTTAGCATTGCGTCACAAAACAACATTTATTTTATTTATTTATTTATTGACAATTTGAATGGTCATTTTAATATTATGGTTCAAGCCCAGACTAGATCCCCAGTCCTTTATCTTGGTATGAGGACGAGGACTTCCTGTAGGGAAAGACTCCACAGCACCCTCATCATCATCACCGCTCTGTTCACAAACAAACTTTCACGTTACTCCAATCCACAACTTTTCCTCCAGCACCCTCCATCGAAAAGTCCCGTCGCCAGCCAGATCCGCTGGGAAAACAAAAGCAGAAATGTCCCCTCCGTCCGCGCGGCTTCAAACCAAACCCGTGATAACGTGTCTGAAGACGTTTCTGATCTCGTACAGTTTGATTTTCTGGGTGAGTTTGTGTGTTTTCATCAGATTGGCCGTTAGCTTGAGGCGGCTATCAGCACAGCTAACTCGCTCTGAACAATGGGCTCAGTCAACGAACATTTCTAACTCTTGGTATAGCCATAGTTAAGATTTCTTCATGAAAAATAACATACACTTTTTAAACGTTATCTAGATGCGTTTTTATCTTTTCAGTAGCAAAAATACTTACAAAAAGATTCACACGCATCCTCTCGATTAACTTTAACGTTACCTTTTGTTGTACGTTAACCGGCTTGCTTAAAGATGCGTCGAATAATTTCAGATTTTACATTTATTTAAATTTAACTTAACACACGTTTAAAGTGAAACGTTAATTTTAGGATAATTAGACGCTCAAATGTATTCCAGACGATCAAATGCGAAACTTTGCAGCCTTGTGTAAGTTACTTGTGGGTAACGTTAGAATAAGCACAGCTGTTTTGGCCGCTGTTCAAATATATTGATTCATACAGATATTCAACAAAGAAACTGATATAAACAGTTCATCAAACGTGGCCTAAATGGGTGCGAAGTCCGATCCAGCTCTTTTATCTCAGCTATTTATTGCTATTCACTGTGATTTTCAGCTGGCAGGGGACAGATGGCCATGTTTATAAAGTGGATAAGGTAAAGTGATAGTCCAAAGCTGTGTCCCAAATGACGCACTGTGCACTCAATCGTATTTAGTATCGTCCCAAATGGAATACTAATGTTTTTTTACTGACCTAAATTTAAAAACTTTTTAAACGCTACGTAAGAAAGCTGCGACCCTTTGAGTGCGTGAAGTGTTCAACATACCAGGCTCGGAGTTTTCTTTTTTTTTTTTTTTTTTTTCATCCGGGTATTTGAAGTGCACTTTTTCTCTGCAATTGTCAGTGTGAACTATTTAAACTACAAAACATCATAGAATAGTGCACAAGTACGCGATTTGGGACGCAGCTCAAGACTATCAGTTGTTTATGATCGAAATTATGATTTTCATTTCATTTATTTACCTTTGGCAGTAATACATCCCCTATATAGTAAATAGGATTGTTACAACACCACATTATAAATATATATATATATATATATATATTTTAAACTTGCATGTTTCAAAGTCATCAATATCACAACATTATTTAATAACTCCTTTCTGCTACTACTACAAAATATCCATATCCATTCACATTTAACAGTACATGTACAATATATAGAATAGAATGTCTTTATTGTTACTGTACACATATACAGTGTACATTATATACATGTACGATGAGATTTAGAGGTTATATAGTTTATTTAGATATTATTTGGTTAATCTTAATTGAGTTCACATCTGTTAAATGTGACTAAGACAAGAGATATATTAAAATATAGTTAATACAAATCCACATCATTCTCTTCTGAAAAGTGTTTTAAACAATCTGTATGTGCGAAAGCACTATATCAAATGACTTTGACTTGATTTTTGTTGACGTTTTTATTTTTTGGAGTATCTCAATGCTTGTATTTGTTCATAACAGTTGTCTGGAAACTCCCAGATTTTATTTAATACTCAGAACTGTTTGTATTTTGAAGCTGAAGTTAATTGCACGGTCTGCAAGGGTGGTATTAAGAGTGGGGATGGGCAAGACACAGTGCCATAGTCCTTCAGGCAAATATATAAAACACTTATCAACTATGTCTGAGAGATTTTTCTTGTAGTTCACAGGAGTGATCTTGTTGATTGTTGGAGTATGGGGAAAGGTTATTTTGGAGTTTGACCTCCTCCTGACTACAGGCAAGAGCATCAATGCACCATATGTCCTCATTGGGACTGGAGCCATCATCATCATCTTCGGATTGTTTGGTTGCTTTGCTACTTGCCGTGGAAGTCCATGGATGTTGAAGCTGGTCAGTGCTAGAGATTTCACAAGATCTGAGTGTACACTGTGTATTTCATTTTTTTTATTTGTCAGTGTTACTTTTTAAATAAAAATAGCCTCATAAAACACAAATAGAAAGTAAACCGGGTCATATGAGAATTATTTTTACCTCACAAGGTTGATGATCATTTCTGTATGTTTTAAATATTTTCAGGCCTTATCTTGTACCATTTTTTTATGTCTTGTTGATTTTGTTTTTAAGCATTTTCTATTCTTATCCCTACCTCCCGTCCTTGTAGTATGCTATGTTCCTGACGCTTGTGTTCTTGGCTGAACTAGTGGCAGCTATATCCGGCTTCATCTACAGACATGAGGTAATAGATTTTTTAAAATTATACATACAGTATTTTAAAAATCAACTGCTGTCTACAGCAAAATAATGTTCTTTTTTTTTTTTGTAAAGATTAAATCAGTGCTTCAAGGTGCCTATAATAAAGCTGAATCAGTCTACAGTGGTAGGGGCAGCGAAGATCTGGACAAAATCCAGAGAACAGTAAGCGTGTATTTGTTTTATCGGGAGCAGCACAAAACACCGGGATTGCATCAAACTTTACTTATCTGCTTAAATGTTATTTTGAGAAGCATAACTTATTTATTTTATCATTTGTAGCTGCAGTGCTGTGGAGAGAATAACTACACCAGCTGGGCAAACACGGATTACTTTAAAAAAGAGGGCATCCCCAAAAGCTGCTGCAACGTGACTGCTGATGTGAACTGCACTTCTGCAGAACTTAAAGATCTTAGCACTGCTGCATCAGTGGTATACCAACGGGTAAGATCTCTGCTGTTTCTGATTACTCCTAAATGAACAAAATCTAGTTATTCTGAAAAACGTTCTTCTCTTGTAGGGCTGTTTCTCTCTGATGACTACAACATCGGAGGCACATCTTGGATTTATTGCTGGAATTACTTTTGGAATCGCGTTCTTCCAGGTACTCATCATGTCCAGTAATTTTTTTATTATTTGTTATTTTTTCATATATTTACCCTGTAATGCATCTAATTATATCATTTATCCCTTCAATTCCTCATCAGGTCATTGGGATATTCCTGGCATGTTGTCTGTCTCACTATATCACCAACAACCAATATGAGATGGTTTAGTGTTCCACAGGTATATTTTCACTGTTTTTCTGTTACATATCATTTAATGAGTGTTTTATTGATAAAAAAAACGACTGGATTATCATTTAAGGATTCTAACAGTCACTTCTATCTGGTTACAGGGTATCAATGGCGATCACAGAGAGCTGAACCTGACAAAAAGGGAAACCATTTAGTTTCAGTGTGTTGTATGTGTGCCTTCGCTGAACATTTCCTTTTAAGAGAATTTCTGACTGCTTTTTAAAGAATAATTCTTGTTGGTAACTACAAGGGAATGAACCCCTTCAGAATTGATACGATCGTTTTGCATTTGTTTTGCAAATATAACAGTAATTAGATAAACAGAAATTTGTAGAAAGTGCATGTGTTTTAGCCAGTGTCAAACCAAGTTATGCCGTAAAATAGTGTACTGCATAACTTGACTTTGCCTCTAGAACAGTAGTAAGGTTTCTTGCAAGCAAGTTCAAAATTTGCCCTTTTTTTTGAGAATTACTTAATTTGAGAAGTTTAAGATGTTATTGACTCAACATGTTACACAGGGAGTTCTGTTTGTCACCAGCAGTTTATGTTCAATAACTAATGTATGTTTGTTGCCATTTGGATTGCTTCTGTGAAAATGATATGCTTATTTGCAACTTCTCTAGTCTTAATTAATGTAGCAGCTATAGTGTTAATTGCAAGGTTGTTAAATGTCAATGGGGGTGATGTTCTGAAGAGAAAAGTTGTAATGTCTCTTTAACTTTGTCTTCAAAATGTGAAATCTTTTGTCGCAAAGGTAACAATATTTAACACGAACATGCTAAATCTACAAATATTGCCATTATCTGTACAGGGTTAAGCTGTATTTAAAGACACCTTTGCATTTGTAAGGAAAATAAGGTGATGTATAATTCAGTGTACTTTCTAAACTATACTTATCTCTTGTCACTCCAGTATACTGCTTCGTTTTTGCAGCTCTCTGCCTTTTGTTAGCATGGGGGCATGTACACGTTGTATCTTTGTAAGACGAAAATTGTCAACATTCTGTTGTTTTTGTGCAAACTGTAAAATGCATAGGACCAATAAACTTTTATATGAGCATAGGCTTCAGACGTGCAACCACCAGATGGCGCTATCTATCTATTTATAAAACTACTTTTAACCAATTAAGAGTGGATCGAAAGGAGGACGCAAGGGCGAAGGCATATGGCAGGCATATGATATGAAGAAATATAGCTAGTATTCGTATCTGTGATAATAAAAAAACGCAATCACTGTCCTAAAATGCTTTACATCAAGAGGTCTGCTGATCGCATTTTTGACATAGGACACGGATGATCACTGAGACAAAATAGTTTGTAGCTTATATTTCTGTTTCTTTAATCACCACGAGCAAGAGTTCATATTTAAACGCTAAAATCGCTAATCATATGTTCAGAGTAAATAAAATGTCATCATTTACCCATCCTCGTGAAGAGATTGTATTTCGTAAAAAGATACCAACGGACGTCGATGCAGAACCTCGATTGGTCCGAAGGCCTGTCCATCACTTGCAGCTCTGCACACCATTGGACATGACGCTTCCCCGCCTGACGTCAGCGGTATAAAGTTTGTCGGCGCTCCTCTGGACGAACAGAAGGAAGGAAGCTTTCTTCTCAGTCTGGAGGTGTGAGATCTTGGCTGTGTTGTCAATCTTTTGTAGGTTTTTTTTGGGCCGTTCCAGTGCTGTGAATAATTTCATCCAGGTTAGTCATTTGCAGCTAAATATTTTTGAGGTTTATTGCGTTGTCATTGCAAGGTCAGGTGGATTGACGCTTGTCTCGTGTGTTGTCGTGCAATTAAAGGTTCTTTAATTTTACGTTCCGCTTCCTGTTTAGTTCAATATTTGAAACTCCCATGTTTTTGACGTTTAATTTTAAACGTCACTTATTGTATGTACTTGATATTGGTGCTCTGAACAAATAATGCAAGATGTCTGTCTATATTAGTGACGCGACAAAATTCTCGACTAACGTTATAAAGTTCTCACGTTTATAGCAATTTCAGTGAAGATGATGATGATGAATGGCTCTTTATTTGGTTGATTCTTCACAAGGAATCGGTTTAAAAGCAACGCTGTTCGGAAGGATAAAGGTTGAACTCGTTGAACCGAGAAATCGCGGAGTTGGTTTTCTTAAATGGCGGTCTACCTGACTATATTTAGTGTTTAAAAGCGATGCAAGTAAAATTTTGTTAGAGCTGAATCATGGCTGCAGCAACTAAACTATGACACGTGAAACCGTAATAAACGCACTTAAATGTACCAACAAATTGCTTTATTGAAAGGTTTTACGACGTGGAATGTGCAATGTCTGGATAGACTGACGCATTTAACGTTGACTTGTAAAGGTTTTTTCATCTCTTTAAAATGGTTGCCCTTATTGCAAAGGATTAAAGTCTGAGATCTTGTTGCATTGCATCCTTTAGTCATTTTGACTTGTATCCTTTCCATTTCAGCTTTGCGATGATGCAGCTCAGCAGCGACACGCAATGCAACAAGCACTCGTTGCTCAATGTCATGAACCGGTTCATCGCCGCTGCCAACAACATGGACGAGACCATCATGGTGCCAAGCTTACTGCGGGACGTGCCTCTGGAGGACCAGGACAGCCAAGCCTGTGTTAGTCACAATAACAACGAGCCCTCCTTCCCCAGCAAACAGAGGGACATGTATGAGCACTACCTGCTGCTAAAGTCTCTCAAGAACGACATGGAGTGGGGTCTGCTGAAGCGGGAGATGGGTGGCAGCTTTCTAGAGATGGCAGTGAAGCACGAAGAGCCGGAGGTGAATGGCGGCGCTGCAGAGGAAGGCTCTGACCTGGAGGGCCAATTCCACTTCCACCTCCGTGGACTCTTTT
The DNA here is from genome assembly GCA_032361065.1 of Enteromius trimaculatus. Lineage (NCBI taxonomy): Eukaryota > Metazoa > Chordata > Actinopteri > Cypriniformes > Cyprinidae > Enteromius > Enteromius trimaculatus. The sequence continues at coordinate 10,595,660 of JAUMHP010000065.1, forward strand.
CTGTTCTGTCCAAGCTCACGGTCCAGGCTGACCACCTCACGAATCGTTACAAGAGGGAAATTGGAGGAGGTAGCCTGTTGCGATAGGATCAATTGGTTTAGTGCTAAAATGGACTCCTTGAATGGTTGGACTGGAAAGTGAATGGGTGGCAGTGGACCTAAAGGGCTTCAGATTCCCCTTTGCCATAAAAACGGGTTTCTAGCCCAAGTTTGTTGTCCTTTGGCCTGTCTTGATACCTGGTGCTTTCAGGACATTTCCTCTAGACACTAAAGGGCTGTGAGAGTAATCTTGTTTTTGTTTTTTTGCACTGACCATTTAAGCAGCGTACATCTATTCCAGTATGACTTAAAATCTCTGTATGCCAGGTCAGAAAGCCCTTTACGTTGTCCTTTGAAGCTGTAGAAGAATATGGATGCTGGTAATTCAATTCTTTCTATTAGCCAGCCAATGCCTTTTTTTGTTTTTGTTTTTTTTTAACAAGGGGGGGGGTTTATGTATTAATGCTGCTCTTGTGCACTTGTCCATGTTAAATGGCGTGCCTTGTCTTCATTTCCCACTTGTGCTGATCTCAAGTTATGTGTGCTTGTCATGCGTTTGTATTTGTTTGAACAGGGCCCGTATGAGTCTGTATGCCACTTGGTTTTGTTTCTTTTGGTTTGTCCTAAAAGATTTCAAGTTTTATATTGTGCTGTAATATAGTGACTTATTAAATAAAGCATTAACTTAAACCTGCCTCTCTGCTTTTCTCTTCCGGAGTTTTCTCTCATGCAATAAGATGACATTTTACCAGGGCTGGGTCAAATATCTAATCCTAAATGGAGCTAGTGAGTATCTCCTTTAGTTTCGTAAGGGCTGTGTCTCCTGCATTGTGTGCGAGGAATGTGTTTTCCAAAGGCAGGTTTGAGCTTGATTTATTCAGTTCTCATGTTTGCAACAACTTAAAGGGACAGTTCACTGGAAAAACCAAACCTGTCATTCTAATTGTTTGACTTAATTCTGCAGCAGGCTAAAGACATTAAGCATGTTAAACAGACATTTGTGACCATTGACTGTCACTGAGTGAAAAATGGTATGTTTGCTCTTTTCTTTAATTCCCAGCGTGGGTTTTTTTTTTTTTTTTTTTTTTTTTTTTTTTTTGATGGAAACTAGCAAAAACTAACAATAGTTCCAAGCCGGTTTTGAATTCAAACACTGCATGTTTGAAAAGACAAAGGCAGACATTTTGCAATTCTGGTAACCGAACATTTTCTGTTGAAGCAATAAAGCATATATATATATATATATATATATAGCGGTTTTGTGTAATAAACCTTTTGTTCCAATTTGACCTGCATTAATTGGGTAAAATTTATAACCAAAGTAAACTTTACCAAGATTCTGAATATTGTGTTCTTTAGTCAGGTTTGGGGTGTCATGGTGAGTAAATGTAAGTTTTGTAATTCTCTTGAATGGCAGAAACGGTTTTAAGTGCTGATGCAGGGAGTTCATTTAGACATGACATCATTCTTATCAAATATACTGGTTCAAAGTGTATTAGACTCATAAAAAGTGTCTGGTTATGACTGGTTCATGACCTTTTGATATGATAAATCCTTTTTCTAGTTATGTTGTCAAACATAGTGAGTGTTTGAAACTTCAATATAACCTGAATTTCTTTAGTCACAAAAGACAAGTGGAATTTTTTGCATTTCCTGTAAGTATTTAAGATCAACCAATTCAATAATGAGTCAGACTTGTACACATAGGAGAGGGGACTGTTTGTGATAAACCATTTCACTAAAATGAATCAAACATTGCAGCAGTTCAAATGAAAGGACCTAACCTATTCATTAGAATGAATCCGACTTGGTGCTATACAGAGCCATCAAGGATGAACTGATTAAATGGTGTGAATCATAAATCATAAATGTTATAAGTAGAACAATTTTTATTTTTGCATTTTTCCAACAAATCTTGCAAGCATTTTATATTCCCATCTTTATTTGAATATGAATACTTGAAAATGGAAACCCTGTTACCTTTCCTAAACAAAGTGTTTCTCATCTTCCCCATACTACATGTTCACTGAACCATGAACAATAGAACTCTGTAACCGTTCAAGCCGCAATTATGGTAACACCCAGCCTTTGAAGCAACGTAGGTGGGTGGACAAAACAGGCAATAGCAAACATGAAAATCACAGTAATACCAATCAAAATGTCTGCTTTGGCTACAGAGGGGCATTATGGTATATCAGACCGAATGCAGTTCAACCATCTGTCCATTCAAGTGAAATAGGTCAGCGTGAGGCACGCGAATGGGGCCAGGCAGTCATAAGAACAAATCTGCATGATATATAAACCAGCAACTCAATGAGGGATTTGCAGCTGTTTTAAAATGCCGTTTTTAAGCTTCAACCAAAATGTAGCATTAAAAGTAAACCCTTTATATTTTTATTTTCTCAGAATGCAGGGTCCACATGCATGCATACTAGAAAATGTAAGGAAATAAATTATGCAGGAGAGGAACCTGCTTTCAGCTATATTTTCTTGTGCCTCTAGATTTCTCTAATACCTATTAACAGTCGACATGCAACTACGACTTATTGCCGTAAAGATTAAAGATTGTAAATCATAAAGGGACCCATAAAATCATAAATCAGTTTCAAAATGTTTGGCTGGATCAGCTCGTGTCTATGCCATGCATGGTGCATTGAGCGACTACGTGATCAGGCAATCTAGACTTGGCCAGGCACGTCCAGTCTGCTGGGTCACATCTAACAGCTGTCCCTTACGTGCTCTCGTACATCTTGGCACCCGCAAGGGAACGTTGCTAAACAAATGCAATGCTGGTCACCAGCATGCACGTGTGAGACGGGGCAGAATGTTTCATGCACTCTTTTTGACAGTGATTTTCTTCAAATGTAAATACATACAGCTGTATAAATGAATAAGTTGAACCCTCTCATCTCATTTAAATTACTGAACCAAAAATATAATACATAATACAGACAAGAAATAAAGCCTTTCAGACTTCCCAACTCTACATGAGAACATTTTGATTCGCAATTCAGCAGAATGAATCAAACTTTCATTTCAGCTGAACCAGACTGGGTGCCATGCTGTGTATTAAAGAAAGAGAGAGGGCCATTTCAACTGATTCACTAGAATGAATCAAATATTATTTTAGCGGTTCAACTGAAAGAAATTATTAAACCGATTCACTAGAATGAATCAGATTTGGTGGTATACTGAGTCATTTAGGATGAACCGATTCAATGGTGTGAATCATAAATATTTTAAGTTGAAAATATTCACTGCTGCTTAAAATGATGGTCCTGGGAAATGTATGAATGCATTTTTGCATAATGTTGGGTGGCTGATAGCTGTTAGCGATGCTGTGGTGAGATGATCAGCTGGTTTGGGTAAGGAGATGCTCACGCCACTCAGCCTCACAATACTAGGCCTTGTGCTGTATAATGAGAGCCTGTGTGTTCCATCACTGCATTACCAATCTGTCTCTGCACAACCTCTCCGCGCTAAAGGCAGAGCTTTCACACCACCCACTGGGGCACAAAGTCAGCAAGCGATAAGTCTCACGGTTCTGTTTTTATTGTGATTTTTAGGAGGTGCATGCTTGTGACTTGTTTGGCAATATCTTACGCCTACGTAAGTAAGATGTCCCTGAAAGAGCAGTAGAGACACGATTGCATAAAAATGCAATAAAGCAATTCTTAAGCAATAGTTCCTTTTTATTGTGCCAAACTTCTGAAGACGTCAGTGTAAAATCAGAGTTGGTAGAGAAATGTTTACACTTTATTTTCAAAGATGAATATACAACAAAGATTTTTGGAGTACATCTTACAAGATAACCCTATTTCAGTCTGTCTGATTTCACATTCAATTTAGTGTGCTATTTTCCAAATCTTTTTTTTCTATGTGATAAGTTGGGATCAAACCTGGTGTAACAAGAAAAATTTCAGACGTTGCAAGTTTTGATGTGTGATTACTATTTCTGCAATCTGTTTGGAAAATACATCTCTGTGATAACATGAAGCCAGTAGAATTATGTTTCCTCTTTCACATCAGACCACAAATTAAACATTTAACTGTTTATCATAAAAAAACTTAACTGTTTACCAAAAAAAAGTTAAATGTTTAACCAAAAGAATTTAAAAACCTAAAAAGCCTGTGATTAGATTTATTAATATTTTTCATCTTTTCTTCGTTTTTTAAGGCAAGTTTTTTTATCTATTTTAGTTTTATTTGATCTCATAGAAGAGAACTAATGCTTTACTTTAAACTGTCTCTGCTCATATAGTATATACATATATACTGTATATATTACTCTGAGCAGAAGCACACTTTCTTAATTACTTTAACTAATCCAGATGCTTATATAATGACCTTCAGACTGCTGATGTAAAGTCACAATGTCTGTCTCTGATATCTTTCCTATCAAGCTCTTTGTGCAGAGCGAGGCTGAAGTACAGCTCCTTCCTCTATCGTTCACAGGAAACAGAGCATGCAGAAAATGTAGAGGTGTATGTCAACAAATAGTCAGCGAGAAAAAAAAAAAAAAACTTACTGGCCCTGAAAAGTTCAAATGTTGACTTTGTATTGAATACAAGCTATCTTATCATGAATGTTTGCACTCTTTGTACTGCACTGCAACACTGGAAGTTAAAGACTGTATGTTAAAAAATACAAGAAATTCTGTCATGCAACAGTATGTTGGCAGAGAATTCATCCTGTCCTGCAGCTGTCTTTCTGTACATGCAGACTATATATGATAAGTCAGGGTGCTCCATGCACGACGTGTAGCTGTAAGAATGTTCAGGGCAGCTGAGGTTACATAACCCAGTAGGCGTGGTTCTCAGCTGGAACAGTTACAACCCCATACACAGTGTTGCCTTGGTTGCCTCCACCCATACAGACTTACACACGCACTGCTCATGCACATCTCATAGTTTATCAGTTCAGTATAGTTTATCTGGTAAAATGAGTGTGCTCTCACACTTTTCTCCTGCAGTTATTCCCCCATTTAGTCTGTTAATAATTTGACAGATATGTTATTTGTATTTTTGCACACAATATACAAGAAAAGACTTCTCAGTTTGTTGTCTTCACAGATTATAGAAGGGTCTGTCCTCAGTGTTCTCTGATAGGGTCCTGTTAACTACTTCATGTGATTTAATCTAATTTGAAGGACAGGAGCGAGTCATTATGTAGATTGTCAGTCATGTCCTATACTGCTGCATTATGCATGAAATGTTTTAATTCAGGGACTCAACTGTTAATAATGGAACTGAAGCACTGAAATGATACCCCTTTAAAATGACAGTATTCGAAGCTAAAAATGTCTCACATTTGACATAAATTAACCGTATATATATATATATATATACACAAAATAAATGTGTGTGAGCATGAGCATGTTTATTTATTTATTTTTTTGACAACTTTGATGAATTTTTTTGATCCACTTCAAATGTTGACCAGTTTGGACACACCTTCTCATTCAATGCGTTTTCTGTATTTTCATGATCATTTACATTGTTAGATTCTCACTGAAGGCATCAAAACTATGAATGAACAAATGTGGAGTTATGTACTTAACAAAAAAAAAGTGAAAGAACTGAAACCATCTTTTATATTCCAGTTTCTTCAAAATAGCCACCCTTTGCTCTGATTACCGCTTTGCACACTCTTGGCATTCTCTCCATGAGCTTCAGGAGGTAGTCAACAGTTCCAACAGTCTTGAAGGAGTTCCCAGAGGTGTTTAGCACTTGTTGGCTCCTTTGCCTTCACTCTGCGGTCTAGCTCACCCCAAAATATCTTGACTGGGATTAGTTACGTTGACTGTGGAGGCCATCACTCCATCACTCTCCTTCTTGGTCAAATAGCTCTTACACAGCCTGTTTGGGGTCATTGTCCTGTTGAAAAATAAATGATCGTCCAACTAAACAAAAACTGGATGGGATGGCATGTCGCTGCAGGATGCGGTGGTAGCCATGCTGGTTCAGTGTGCCTTCAATTATGAATAAATTTATGAATTTTATGAATATGAAAAAATAATGAATTTCAAATTTGGACTCATCAGACCAAAGCACAGATTTCCACTGGTCTGATGTTCATTCCTTGTGTTTCTTGGCCCAAACAAATCTCTTCTGCTTGTTGCCTCTACTTAGCAGTGGTTTCCTGGCAGCTATTTGACCATGAAGGCCCGATTCACGCGGTCTCCTCTTAACAGTTGTTCTAGAGATGGGTCTGCAGCTAGAACTCTGTGTGGCATTTATCTGGTCTCTGATCTGAGCTGCTGTTAACTTGTGATTTCTGAGGCTGGTGACTC
>JAUMHP010000065.1:10640977-10665048 GCA_032361065.1 Enteromius trimaculatus
TATTTAATATACAAACATAGCATATTTTTACTAAATATACATGCATATGTTTATATATATATATATATACACATAGTAAATATGCACAGTAAACACACAACAAAGACGTTTATTTTGGATGTGATTAATCACGATTAAAAGTTTGACAACACTACTATAAACATAACTATAACAACATTTATTTTAGTTTCCACTCCAACTCACAACATGAGTTAATTAGAAGCAAGCACTGTTGTTTAGTTGTCTTTTGCCTTAAAGTTGGGTGCACTCTAATTGGCTGTGAATTTTTTTATCATTAATTTGTTGAGTTGAGATCGTCTTCCTTATTGTGACATATACAGCTTCTTAAACAGGATAAAATTTAGGACGGAAGTTGATTTTGTCCATCGGGATTTAATTGGATCGTTGTTGTCTGCTAATTGCTGTGATCTCGTATGAGTGACAGGTTGAATTATTGGCCAGATACACACGCCATCAGAGAAGAGATGTTAAAAACAGAAGTGGAAGTTAAGGTTTTTGTTTAAAGATTAAGGTATTGCGTGCATGAATAAATAATTTTACATTTTTGCATTTTAATGTTGATTTTACCATGCGATAGTCTTCTGAAGATGGAGATTTCAGAAGCACATACAAGTGAGCCTGCGTCACTTGGATTATTTGTCTGCTGGAGGCATGTAAACAGCAGGATGACGTCACACAATAATATGCATTAGACTGAGTAGTAGATAAGATATCGAATTTCCCTCAAAGCAGATATCTATGGGCTTTTCATATATCTAAACTCAAAGTATTTGTTAGGATGTTTATGTATGTTTAGCTTATGCCAGATGTCTACATTTAGCCCAGTTAAACCATGCAGAATGGCAGCTGTCACCTATCTCCTATAAGATTGGTTGTAAGGACCTGATGGCGTTCCTTCTAAGCTCCTCCCACATGAGGTGACAGGATTAGAGGAATAAGTAGAGCCTGATTAGTTTTTAGCAGACTTGCGCAAAATGTTTTTGGAGAGACAAACAAAAACGCATGGAGTCTGACATACTGCTGTGAGTAAGATTTTTTTAAATTGACTATACATGAACTCTATTTATGTGATGTGAAGTGCTGCATTATGTCTCTGCATATGTCTGTATCCTCAGAAATGCTGTTTATGATCATGTGTGATTGTGCAGAGTACAGTGAATATTATAGTGGTCTCCAAACACTCTGAAATATAGTTTTTTGGTCTTATAATCAGTTTACAGTCTGTATTTATAATACACATTTATAACATGTCGGCGTCTTGTATCTGTAGTCAAATATGCAGGTTAGAATTTAAAGTTGTACCATCTTTAAATATATGTAAGTCAGTTGGGAAGTGTCAATTGGGAAGTTTTGTTATGTAGAAAAATTCCTATTTTACATTTACAGATATGCTGGGCTACAGCAGTGCATGCTGTTTGGATAAAGAGGTCAGGTGTTCAAAACAAGAACAGTGTAATTGACTCAGACTACTCTTTAAAGGCTTACAAGACCGAACAGATGTACAGGGATAGCACGAGCACTAAAACCGCAACTCAGACACTTGCAATTAGACTACTATATGTGTCTGCACCGGAAGCTGCTATCTAAATATGAACAGGTTATTTTCCCATGGAAGGGCTTATTCCGCTATTTGGTTTAGAGACAAAGTATAATCAGTGGTTTGTTCTCTTAAAGCCATAAAATAAGGCTAAATGCTGGAAAATGTTGGCTTATACTGATTCGTACAGTTTTTTTTAAGGTATAAGGTGAAATATGTCTAAAAAGATAAATGTTACGAAAAAAGGTAAAACTATTTGTAAGTAATTATTCAAAGAATAATTTTAAATAACAATTGAAAAATATGTGTGTGTATATATATATGTATATATACTATATAAATACTTAAAATAATATATTTGTTATAGTTATAAATACTCAAAACAAAAAACAAAAAAGAACAAGAACACTAAAAAAGTGAGGATGAGTCTTTCTCAGAACTAAATCTAGAAGTAATTCTATACTGTATCCGATTTTGTATTTGCTTTTCAAGCATTACAGGTATTAAGGGGATGGTGTGGGTGTCAGAAATTCAAGTAACTAATGAATCCCTAATGCTTAAGGTTAATGCCTGTGCGAGACACAACAGCTGGGGTTTACATTCTGAGGCCATGAGTACAAATGATGGAGTATCCCTGTTATTTGCTCTCAGGTATGAGTTAAGGAGGAGATGGTGCTCTCCTTGGTGCTCTCCTCCTCAGGTCAACATGTTCAACCTCATGAGCAATTGCTGCAGCTGGGTCTCCAAACTCCAGCAACCATTGAGGTACCTGTCAGTCAAGCAAATCCTATACAGTTCTGTAGGATTTTTAATAGGGGCGTATAACATAACCCGATTTGAACATTTTCTAGGAAGATCACGGTTCTAGTGGTTGGTTTGGACAAGGCTGGAAAAACGTCTTGTGTTAGAGGGATGCTGAGAGGTAATTAAGGTCATTTTTCATAAATTCATCAGTGAGAGATTTTCTGACTTGACTGCAATTTGTTAACTTTTAATGTTATGCAACTTTGTTCAGTGCCTCCTGGAGATGTAGGTCCCACTCATGGATGTGTCCGCACTGAATTAAGGGTGGAGAACTACTTGGTTAACATACTGGATATGGGAGGGTCTCCAGAGGTTCGGGGGGCCTGGAGAGAGCATTACGGTGAAGCTCATGGGATCATCTTTGTGGTGGATTCCAGTGACAGACAACGAATGAAAGAGGTCAAAGAAGCTTTGGTGGATTTACTGAAGCATCCAAGAGTAGCAGCAAAACCGCTTCTTGTGTAAGATACCGCCATTTACAACTGCTATTATTAAATCATCTTCAAATTTTGCCTGCAATCCAGCTTATTTTGGCCATCTCTATCTATATCTCATAACAGGCTGGCAAATAAACAGGACAAAATAAATGCTCTGCTGGGAAATGAACTCATTGAAATTCTCTCTCTAGAGAGGCTGGTCAACCAGAGCCGTTCCCTTTGCCACATTGTGAGTACTGTAAAACAATTGTGACATATTGAAAACATAAGATAAACCTCCAGAGTAAAGGAACTGACAGTGTGCCATAGTAGCTTTTTACAGCGTATTTTAAGCAGTTTGTTCTTAATCTACAGGAGCCATGTTCTGCCACAATGGACCTGCGTCGCTGGTCAGACAGAAAGACTCTGCGAGGTCTCAGATGGCTACTGCGAGCCGTGTGCCTGGACTACCCTGACCTCTGTGCCCGGGTGATGAGAGACGGGAAGAGACCATTAGGGCCAGAAGAAAGAGAAAGACGAGGAAAAACAGAGAAGAGCCGGAACAAAGCTAAAGAGGAAAAGTAAGGGATACACTGATGTAGGAAAATATGATTTGCACTACCATTCAGCAGTTTGGGATGTGCATGATTTTTAAATGTTTGTTAAAGAAGTCTCTTATGCTTACCAAGGCTACATTTATTTGATAAAAAATACATTAAAACAGTAATATTCTGGAATAGTATTGCACTTTAAATTAACTGTTATTCTTGTAATGGCAAAGCTATTACTTTACTACAGTTTCTAGTGCCATATGATCTTTCAGAATTCATTCTGATCTTTTTTTAATAGCGTTGAAAACAGTTGTGCTGCTTTTTTACATTTTATACAGTATAACACTATTACAGTATACTTTGTGCAGACATTTCAAAAGAAGAGTATCTATTTAAAATTACTAGTTTTGTAACAATGTAAAAGTCTTTACTATCACCTTTTTATTTTACTATAAAAACTTCTATCAACATTTTATTATTCAGAAAATTTTCATACATCATATTATCCAGGTTGTGTACATATATGACAATAAGATAAATGCAGCTCATTTTATTTCTTGCAGGACACGTACAAGCAAAACCGATATCCGTCAAGAACAGCACAACGAAACCGTGAGGAAAAATGGGACCCTACAACCAATAAAAAATATTCTTAATAAGGTTAAATATCTTAAATTAAGTATTTTAATTATTTATTTATTTATTTGTACTGTTATTGAACTGACTTCACTTATTGATTTACTCTTTGGCATCGTAGGAGAACTCTTTAAAAAAGAAACTAAGCAAAAAGAAGAAAGTGAAGGTTAAAATTAAGGAGAGTCCAAGCAGAGGAGTAAATGAAGACGAGGTAGAGGAGACTGAAGGGAATGAAGCAGAACAGGACCATAACAGCCACAAAGATAAAGCCAGCAGTGCGTTACTGCCTCCCAAGCGAAGGAAAATGAAACGCAAAGCCAAAGTAAAAGAGGAGAACACGGGTCTACCAGAGTCACCCAACAGCGAGGTCTCCAAACCCTCTAGAGGTATAGAAACTTCAGTCTCATTAAAAGCGAAATGCTGCGTCCTATTTCTTTTCATGCATTGAAACTATTTATTCACAGGAAAAGAGGAAAGAACAAGAAAAAAGAAGACAGTTAAAGTAAAACGAAAGAACAAGATAAACACTGAGGAAGTTCCAGCAGTTTATGCACAGCCTGTTGATCTTTCAACTACTTTCGGTAAGGATCAGTGACCTCTATAAGAGATCCATTTTGATCATGGCTGCTCCTGGGGTTAATTTAGGCCTTGTGGGAGAAATTTTTAAAACACAATTGTACATAAACTTTGTATTTATTGGCAATAACTTTGCTGCATTGATATTAAAACAATAAAACAAACCAAAGCATTTGCTTGACACAGACAGCCCTGATCTGTAGGAGACTAATTTAAAGCATTTAATTTGCCTGTTTCCTAATAGACCTTTACCGAAAAGCAATTTTGGCTCTCAAAGCCCGACAGGAACAGGACATGGCTTCTGGATAGTAATGAAAAAGAAGAATGAAAATCTATGAACAATAATGGACGCCGTGGATGGAAGGATAACACGCTGAACCACTTCTGAACGTCTTTTATCCAAACAGAAGTCTGCTTTCAATATCTGCAAACAGAAGTTACTGTTGTGTAAAGGCTAGATTGTCATTGTTAATACAGTTGTATAAAACCTTTTGAAACAATTTTCATGAAAATATGTTTACTTTGTGTTGTAATTGTATTAAGAGACTATTGAGAAGCAATTGCGAAGGTATTAGCCTTTACTAAAAGTGAGACTAAAAGATTTTTGTATTATAACCTGCATAACCTAAGACAGCACGAATCAGTTTGATAATTAAGTTGGTTTCTCAATAAGTATATTGCATTCACTGTGTTTATCCTTGAATCTGTTTTTACTGAAAATGCCTACCTTTTTGTGAAGTTGTATTCATTTTTACCTTTTTAAAAATATATAAATCCATTTCTTATACTATACTTTTTTTTTTTTTTTTTTTGGTGTGTGATGGTTTTATATGAAGAAAGGTTGCATGATGGGATACCTACTGCTCAAAATAATTGTCCCTGATGTTTTTTCAAACAAATAAATGAACGAAATCCTCATTAAAACACTGGGTTATTGATATATTATTAGAGAAAATAGATTTTCTAAACCAGTTAGTGCTTTGTTAAACTAGTCGGTCAAGCTAACCGAAGGCTAACTGACAAACGAAAAGAAAGCTTAATTTGACCGGCCCAATTTAATCTCTATTTCTGACCATCATGAGCTCTCTTTATAAATTTGCTGAGGCGAGGCCCTCTAGTGTTGAGAAGAACTGCTTGCAAGTTGCGCTGCAGTTGAAAACCATTGGCTTTACCGCAGCACCCTCTAATGGTGCTCCTAGTATTGAAGCGGAATGACATGCAGCCATATTTGACTGTATTCATCAAGCCCTTCCCCCCTTCAGCATCTTCAGCAGGACAGTGAAGAAAGCTGGAGCGGGACAACGGATGCCAATCGAAAGGAGACTTTACCGAAGATGGCCTCGCCAAGAACCATAACCATTGTCGCCCTTTCCTTTGCACTGGGCCTGTTCTTCGTGTTCATGGGTACAATTAAACTCACACCAAGATTAAGCAAAGATGCCTATAGTGAAATGGTAAGTGATCGTCGCTTAGCAGCATCCATATAAGTAAAAGAAGCTTGAGCTGGAGGCAACCGGCTTTGTTTTAGCAGGAAGGGGGGGCGAAAATAACTATAAAATGTCCGCTAGTGCTGTTGCTGCTTGCTTAAGCAATTTAATATCATTCTTTGTATTGGATGTGTCGTTGACTATAAGATAAACTTCATTTAATTCCATCTATATTGTTATAAATAAGAAAGGCATAATTACAATCCTGATTATGAGTCGAATTATGTAAGACATTTGAACATAATTGTAGCCAATAAACCGCGCATTTTATGCACAGCCGCAACATTGTTTCGTTACCGCATAAATAGGTCAATTATGACATCACAATGCGCATCATCTTTATGATAAACAGACGGAACGCTCTCAGATATGACCTGTGAGGATTATTTTGCGCTATGGTTCTAAAACAATCCTTTTAAAGCAGTTCGTGGTAAAGAAATGGCGCCGCTTTCCAGCAAATTCTATCTTCCATCTGCAGGTGCAGCAGCTGCTGTGATGATGTCGTAGACAAAATTTTGATTATTTATATATATATATATGTATGCTGTATCATTTCATCTGTTATTTGTGCAGAGCGTGTAATACATTATTATATACTTAACATTTGCATTCATGTTAAATATTCTTGACAAAAATGTAGCCTAAATGTAATGTTTCTGTTCATTTTCCAGAAAAGGGCGTACAAGAGTTATGCAAAGGCCCTTCCAGCACTGAAAAAAATCGGTGTTTCTTCTGTACTTCTACGCAAGATTATTGGTACTCTTGAGGTGGGATGTGGAATTGTCCTGACCCTTGTGCCTGGGAGACCAAAAGACGTAGCCAACTTTATTCTGCTGCTGGTCATGCTAGCGGTGCTTTTCTTCCACCAGCTAGTTGGAGATCCTCTAAAACGCTATGCTCATGCCCTGGTATTTGGTATTTTGCTGACCTGTCGGCTGCTCATTGCTCGTCAGGGTGAGGACCGGCCTGAGAGAGAGGAGAGACGAGAAGAGCAGATCACTGCCCAGGAAAAGAACAAAGTCAAAGTTTCTTAGCTCCACAGTTCCACAAAGAGCGCCTGGCAGCAGATTTGATTCTCTGGATAGAAGAGAAGGTGCTTGGAAAAAAAGACAGTAGTCCCAAAAGGTGATTTATGTCCCACAGCTACATATCAGCAGCCTGAAAACCAGATCTTATGTTCCCTTTACCTCATGTCTCACCTGTATAAAACGTCTTATTTAAAATACAAGTTTTCAATTTGGACAATCACCATTGTGGCAACTGTTATGGTTTTGAAACAAACGATTAAACTACTGTAATTCCCTGCTGTATTTATTATTAGTCTTTTGGCCCTGCATTGAAAAACATCTAAAATGCCACTTTTAAGATTATACTGTGATACAGGTTTCTTCAAATGTCAACAATTTTTGTGATGGTTTATTTACTTTTGAACTACTGTCGATGAATTAATATATAAAACCGGTTCTGTTTACACTGAGATTGATTTTTTTTTAATGCTATACATAATTTGTTAAAATGTTGATGGCAGATAGTAGCTTTTCTGTTGCATTGAAATCTGTTACAGCCGTCAAAAGTGAAAACATAACAGCAAACATTTGTTCAGACAACTTCTGCATATTATTGTTTTTATAATTTTAGTATTAAACATTTCTTTTATCAAATTTTATTTTATAGCTTGTCTCTCGGAAAACAGGAAATAAAATAAAAATGGTATAATTGGATTCTTCTTATGATTACTTTCTCCTTTTGAGTCAATGATATGTTTGGATGTATACTGATAATTTGCTGTTTGTAACTAAGAAAAAAATACATAACAGAAAGCGTGACCTGTGTCTAAACCTTTACCAGAATGCTCAGCTAATTCATGAACTGAATTGCGTGTTCTTAGTTTACACAGAATGGGTCATATTACACTCTTGACAGTGAAGGAAAAAAACTGATGTTTGTGCATGCAGATGCTGACAATAAAACCTCTATGCAGTTAATCGTGGAGTTTGGTGACAGTATTAAAAACACCACTTGTGATTTTTGTGTCTTGCTAAACAGAATTTAATATTTAATGGAATATGTTACCATCCGCATATTCCTGTCCAAATGAGAAAATTAGTCAACCATAATGCTAATACTGCAAATCTTGCAGCATATATGCAATGTAAACAAAACTAAAAGTCCTCAAAGAAAAATATGACATGTAAATTATTTTCATTAAAGTATAATCACTACTAATACTAATACTGTGCCCTTATTTATTTTAATGTTCTTATTTAATACAACCCAATCTACTTCTTCAGTATCTTGATGCCTTAAAATTGCTGTTATGCAAGGATTTTTTAAATTAATTTTTCAACCGCGTTGACGTTTCCCACTCCAGTCCAGTAGGTGGCAGATAAGCACATTCTACATTTGTTTGCCAAACACTAGAAAATATCACATAAAGTAGAGAAGTAGAAGCCTGGCCTAGTAGTCTATCATACATATGATAGTCTACAAATGATACCTTGGAAATAATGTTATTATATATATCTTTATATATAAATATACTTGCTCTACAGCATCTGCATAATTATAATCATATGACCAGCAAAAATCATCCCTTAAAAACACGTGGTATTTATTTGAGTGTAAATTCTAATTTACATAGATAAAATAACATTTAAAAAAATATTAAAAATAAAACTAATTCTGAAACACAACCATATATTAGTTACATCTCTGTTGCAGCAATGCTGTTCCGCTTTCAGCTAGTGGCAGCACAGGAAGTAATGCAGTGCGCATGTCCAAACGGTCGCGGCAGATTTGGCGTTTGGTTTGAATGGGTTACTTCAGCGACCTAGACAAACACGCGAGAGAGCACATAGTAATATAATGTAGCGAAAAGATGGCCGAATTATCTAACCTTGCGGGGTTAGTGTCCGAACCGTCCGGAGAAATAGACTCCTCCGTCTCTTCTGCGAGCAACAGAAGTTTGCGTTTGGCAGAGAAAGAAAAGAGAAAAGGCGAGGCGGATCCCTTTGGTCTCTCTGTGAAGTATTTGTCTCAGGGTAAGTGCAGTATAAAACATTATCGGAACGTATTCAAAAACTATTTTAGAGGATTGCAGTTTAATACGTTTAAGTGTTTAATTAACTGTTACTTTAGTAATTCTGATAACGACTTCAAGACTTAACGCTAAGTCTTTTGTTTATCTGTGTGAGGATGCCGTCATCAGATACTGCGTCACATCTAAGTGTCGTCATATCTGCCTCCATGTATTTATGGTATGTTACAGTGGAAGCTGGCACAGTAGTCAGAGGGAATGATGAGCTGGAGAGGAATATGGTGGTGGTGGAGACAGTGGCTCTCAGTAAGGGTCTTCCTCCGCCTTCCATCACAGTACTAGTGGACTTGGCTCTAAGTCTCAATGCAGGTAATGTGGGATGCCCAGATTTCTTCAGCTGTATTTGTTCACATTACAACATGTCCAGGAATTCATCATGGGAGACATTATAGCAGTTAGATCACAATCAAACATATTTGCAGTTACTCATCCTCATTCTGCTGAGTGTGTTTGGTAGTTTGTGGCAAAGATGCTTAAATTCAGTTTGTCCAACAGGAACGGCAAACTGTACCCGGGTGCTGAAGTTTCTCATACCTGCCACAGCGGTGCCACAGGAGGCCATTGTGAAGGGGGTGTCTTGGCTGTGTGTAGGGAAAATGCCAATGAATGCTCAGGTAAGGGCTGTCGATTGTACTTGGTCAAAAATTTCATTTGCTTTTGCTTGATAGCTATCAGATTTCTAAATACATGTTATAAATAGTAAGATTCATTTATATATTCTGATATTATTTCTTTTTTTCCTTTTAATTTATTAACTTTTTAAAAATTATGTCTCTGTGTTATGGTGGAATGACAGACCTCTCTCTAATTGTTCATATCACTTTTGTTTATGTTATAAATTTTATTACATGTATGTTTTTCAAATATACAAAATATTTAAATATACATATTTATTTATATTTAAATTTTATTAATTTGTTATATAGTTGTTTTGAAATTATATATACAACAGAATTGTGAAATTTAAATGTTTCCTCTTGTCATGAATATAGCCACTATTGCTGGCATGGCATTAAATCATAAGTTATTGTATTATTATTATTATTTTTTTTGTTATACAACAAAATATGTCACAATATTGAAGAACAATTTGTCACTGCTTCTGTTTCACGGCATTTAAAAAAAAGTATTAAATTTTTATTTATTTATTTTTTTTCTTTTAAGGTTCTCTTTGTCCGCTGGGTACTCACTGTTTTTGACCTGATTGACCGTAAAGATGACTTGAGATCCATTTATGGCTTCATTTTCAGCTTTGTGATGGAAGAAAATCTGGTTAGTTGTGCATTTTTTTAATTTATTTTTTTATTTAGAATATGTCCATGTTGTAAGTATACTGACGTATATATTTTGTATTTGGATTAAAATGTTTTTCATTTGAATTTACTAGGCTAATTTTTTTCTTCTTCTTGCAGTGCCCTTACATTTGCCACTTGTTGTACCTTTTAACCATGCGGGAACATGGTGAGTTGTTGACTAAGTGGTTTGTTTCCTCCCTCGTAAATACTTTAATAGTACATGATGTTTTTTGCTTGTCATTCTGATTTTAATTTTATTTTTTTACACTTTCATAGTTCACCCTTACAGGGTCAGGAAACTGTTGGATATTCAGGCCAAAATGGTAAAGACTATATTAAAACATATAAACACTTCAATGACCTTTATTGTAAATGTAGATTTACTGTAGTAGTAGAATGTTCCTTGTAATTTGATACGTTTCACATGACAAGTCCTTTCGTGTTTCTCTTTTTTACACATTAGGGTAGACAACCATTTCTAACACAACTCCTAGCACTCTACAAAGTGTTCCGACCAGACCTAGTGACGCTCTCTCTTCCATCAAGAGTCAGGGTTAGTGTCTCTAGTACTGTTTTTCTAGCAGAACTTTGTTCTTCTGCCAGGTGTTTCAGACTTCAGACAATTTTCTGTTTTTCAGACTGGATTTAAGAATCACAACTCCACCTGGAAAGCGGCTCTTAGTGCTGTGCAGAGGAAAAACAAGGGTACTGTTTTAGTTGACCAGAGCCTCAGCCTGGATGTTAAAGAAAAGCCATCTTCCAGAAAGCGGGTAAGAAGTCATCGTTGTATTACTGTAAAGAGCATTAGAGAACACTGACTTGTCTTCTAAAGGCTGTTCTACACAGTGCACCTTGTTGCCAGGAGACCAGTGATCAAATCAGGATGTACTTCATCCACCGTGTTATGTTGTTACTGTTACGTGACTGACTTAGTGCTAGGTGCGACATTTCACAAATTCTCTTCTGTGGCTCCATGGGAATGTAAACTTCAGAATCTTGTCAATAATAGAAGGTCTTTCAGGTACTTTTCACCCAAAGGATGAAAGTGAAATTGAAGTGTCCTAGTGCCCACACACAATAGTGAACAGCAGTATTGATACTGATAATGAACAGCTGCAATGTTTGCCATGCTATTTGTGTGTGCATAAGGCTTTTATGTGTAGACTATGATTTCATAAAAACAGATTTTGTTTATTTTGACACTTGGCAACTAGTTTTGACTCCAGACTGGAAATTTAGGCAGAGTACTGACTTTGTATATTTCAGTCTTAAATATGCAAGTTCTAAAATGATAAGAATAGGGTAAAAAGGAAAATGCATAGTTAATCTATAAACTGAATGTATTTAATGCCCATAGAAACTACATCACCTAGAGATACCTGTCTTGAGCTCTGCATTCGACAGCAACTCCAACAAGAAGGCGTTCCGCCTGCAGGAGCTTCGTTCCTTCAAAGAGCTTCTGGAGAACATTCACAATATAGAGGTAATACACATATCTTTTTCTTGACTAGCAATAAAACCATATTAATTTCTCGGCTCTCTGGATGCAAAATGCCATATTGCATAATATTCATAAAATCCACATGGATCTGCACTACTGTGGTTGGGCCACTTAGTGGAGCTAAGCCTTCACAAGACCGATCAGGGAGCATGTCATCAAGCCCGCCAACTCTTTGGTTTTACTGCAGAATCTTTCAAAGCAGTCAGATTTCTCAAATGTAAAATTAAATCTTCGACTGTTTAACGTTCATCAACACAAGTACTAAACGATATATTAAACTCTCAATTGGCAGGTCATAAAATATTTACAGATCGGATCCACGGACCTGATAAGCCTGATTTAATCTCTTTTAGTGGTCTGCAGACATTTATGCTTCATTCTGCTTCACAAAATACTTCACAAAAGTGTCGTAATCGTACTGCACCGCTTTTTAGGGTCATTTTGCAGTCTAGGAAAAGATTGAGGAGGAAGCTGGCGGAGTCATTGATGTGGAGAGAAAATATTCAGTTGTGGCTTTGGGCAAAGATCATTGATCTTTCTCACTGTGGCAACCCCATCATTAGAATCAGTCATTTCTCAGATGAATGATACATTTGCTTATTAATTACAGAAAGACTCAGCCATGTCCGTTGTCAATCTGTCACTTAGCTTTATTTATTTATTATTTGTTGAAGTCCCATATTGTGAGGCAGCTGTTTGTAGACTGACACAAATTACAGTTTTTGAAAAGAGTGAGAATGTAGAATAGTGGAATGCGTTTCATCTAAACTGTTGTACTAAACTGTCAGTTCCAGTACGGGTCTCAAAGGAGCCAGAAGTATGACTGAATTGGTTTATTTGCCTCCAGCTGTTTTGACAGCTCTTGGTTATGATATACGGTGTCTGTTGTGCAGATGCATGTTGCATAGCATATTGCAGCTTAATGTTGAAGTTGGATCTTGTTTTCAGCTGCCTGCCCAGATGGGTTCGCTTCTGGGATCAGCTCTGGCTCTGCACTACCTGGACTGTGTGCAGGATGAATCTGCCTTTCTGCGCCTTAACTTTTGGCTTGGACACTCACTGCAAGAGGGTACATTTTCCATGTCATAATACCCTAAGCTTTTCTGAAGTCCCTCCCTGCCTTTATAGTTCCTATTTAAATTTCATTTCAGTGCCATAATGCAGTTTATTCTTGTATGTTCTGGGCAGAGTTTTTGCTATGTCCTGTGGATGGGAGTTCTGACGACACTTCTGAAGCCTGTCGCTTCCTGAGCACCATCCTCTTTTCACAGCAGTTCCTCCAGGTACTATCAAGCAACAGAAGACAAGTATCGCCCAATATGAAATTAACCCTGGCAGCCTCAAGGTTGGATGTTTAATATCAGAAACATGTGGCAGTTTATTCCACAAACCCCAGGACATCTATCAATCATTTTGTCTGCTTCGCTTTCTCTTCTGCGCGTTCCTGCATGATCTCTCCACTTGTAAGATCCCACACTGACAGGGGTTGTATTTGTACGTTGTTCTCAGGAGGGATTCTCCAGCACGGAGAGTTTCCTTTATAAGTTTCTGAGTGTGTGGGACGGCTGTCTACTCCGGCCGCAGATCCTGGATCTTCTCAGTGACATCCCCTTGATGCCAAGCTTCTGTGAGTGTCCCAATTACCTCTGCTGCAACCAGAGAAAAACCCTCTATGCTCTCGTAACTGTATGCATTTGATGATTTAAAGGGATAACCAGCTATTCCCTTTAATGATAATGGCATTTCTACATTGTTTATTCATCAGATATTATATTGAGCATTTTATTGGTCTGTGCAGAATTAATGTCAGTAACCTATTGTTTCTTTTCTTTATCTATAGACATGCATAAACTTCTCTTTGAGCCACTGAAGCAACTGTATTTTACATCCACAGTGTTTTTCAAGGTTTGTTTTAAGTTGTTGTTTTCTTCCGTTCTATTTGTTTGTATCAAGGATGAGCATGACTGCGCGAGCCAGGTTGTCAATGAATGCTTAAATTGTTCAGACATAAGTGAATTACGCTTTCTACACAAAGCCATGGCATCTTTACACTTCCTGGGATGCTATTGGAGTGGTGCTGTGATTAAGCTCACAGCAGCTGAAAGCAGGATTAGGGTTTTTTTCACTCTTATCTGAATGTGCCTTTTCACATTGTCCGTCTCACAGTGTAGTGTCATCGAGTGTCTGAATAGCATGCTGGTGAAGTGGCTGACATGGCATTCCGTCAGCGCATCGGAGGGTGGTTTGGACATCAGTCTTAACAGCAACAGCACCATGTGAGTATACCAAAAATATGAAATAAAAAATGACAGTAGTTGTTTAATAATAACAATAACCCCTAAGCTTATTCTGCTCAATTTTGAAAACCAAAAAAAAAACCCAAAACAAAATTGTTAACTGAAGACTTCCAGCAGAACGGTCTCGGAAACATGCAGTTTTCTTTAATGTGACTTGCATGAGTCCATTGAGAGTTTTTAATAACTCTGTTAAAAACTCACTGTTTTGTAAAATATTGCAATAGTGGTACAGAAATAATCTGAAGATATGTGACCACACTCCAATGATTGTATGCTTTAAAAGTCTTGCCTGAGGTTTCCGGCCACAGATTTCTTTATATTTTATATTTAAAAGGGATCAATGAACTGCTCCTGTGGTCGAGCTTCGCCTGAACCTCGTTTACCCTAAAAGTGTTCTGTGGAACGGTGTGTAATGAAGTGTGGTGGATTTTTTTTTTTTTCTCGCCTGTCGTGTATCGCTTCTCTCTCGCTGCTGATTTGGTTATTTTTTTTTATTACATTACTGAAGTGCACTGCTGAAGGAGAAATTGTGATCAAGGGCAAAACCCTGTTTGAATGTGCTGGTGTGCCACGCATCAATGCGATACACCCATTATTCCCTTTTCGCTTTGGGCTTCTGTGCTGTGTGACTTGTGTGGGTGCCAAGCATAGCACAAAGACACATCTGGTGTGTACTAGGTGTGATTTAAAGCTGATTTATTGTACGTTCTGCAAGGAAAACTCGCTTGTCACATGTTATTTTGTGTATGCTTTCAAAAAAGTGAGTGAAAAGAATAACGCGCTTTCCTTCCTAGGACTATGACCTTGTCTGGCTTCATGGACTCAGTTATGGAGCTGGTTCGCTTTGTGGGACTGCTGGCATCTGAGGGACTCCGTCTGGAGAACTGCCATGTTCTTCTGCTCAACCAGACTCTTGCTTTCTATGAGACGGTACACTCAGCTATGATTAACTTAATTAACACGATGTTCTTGGCAAAGTGACATCAACTGACGTTCCATCCTGAGTTGGAGATACTAAGATTTATGTACTGATTTTCGTCTAGTAGATTAAGTGCAACAAACCCTGCTGTTTATTTTGGTGTGCAAATCCAGATTTTTTTTCTTATCATCTCTAGGTGTGTGACATGTTTTTGAAGTACAGTTTGCCTCTGATCATCATGCCTCCGGCTGGGGTTTTCTATCCAGCTCTCTTTGCCACAGATTCTATCAGCGTGGATAGGCTTGGCTACATCATGTACAGGTACTATATGTGAGCTTTAAAAAGCTTTATGGGTCGTTTAATCGCTCTGGTCAATCCTAGAGATTTTCTGCTTAAGATGTTAGCCTGGCCATGCTAGATTAAGGCGGTCTTCTGCAACATTTGGGTGATTGAGCTGGGTGAAGATAAGTTCCTCTTCATTGCATGTGCTGTTCCCATGGCAGTGGGACACCTGTGTGCTGCTGGCTAAACTGAGGGCAACAGCCTGAACCTTCAAATGCATTACATTGCCATGGCATGATGCCTGTAAGCAATAGATGAAATGAAGTATGTAGATCCTTTCATCTGCTTCGGCACGCAAACCTTTCAGTGCTGCTGTGAAGGCCTTAAAGGGATAGGTTCACTCAAAAATCAAAAGTCTGCCGTTTACACACTATCATGCCAATATGAAGGAATATCTATGGGGATGATGGGGATTTATAGGCTCAGAAAAGACAAAGCAGCATATGAGAACCTGTGAAGAGCAATTGTTTTTAGGAATCAACATTTTTGCCCCAATTGTTTGCTAGGCTTTCATTTTAAGTGGATTACTGCCGTTGGCCTAAACAACAATGCTCAAATAAGTTAAAAATCCAGAATATTCTTTCTTTATAAATTCCAACATTAATTTCCCTCAAACTAATAATAGATGTCTCATAATATAGTACGTTTTAAATGTAAGCTATTCCATGTCGTCTCTATTGTTTAAATGGAACAAATAATTCCAGTGTATGTTAGCTTTATTATTAAAATCCTGTTGTTCTATCCTTTTCTCAGATACCGGAAGAATCTGACCTTGGCTAAGAAACACGAGCAGCAGAGAGAGGTAATGAGGAAACGGTGTCATAAAATGAACACACAGCAAAGTCACGAAAAGCCAACTGTGTGTATGCAAGAGGTTTCGTGTCTGAATAATTTACTCATAATAGGTAAATTAGAAAGACCTTCAAGCTGTGCTTTTAAGAATTTACAATGAAGCTCCTGGAGGCTATTGCTGTAATCCTCACCTTACGTGCTGGGGATGAAAAGAGAAATGGAGTCGTCTTGATTGAATCCCAGTGAGACAAAGCATGGCACTAGCATTGCATTGAATAAAATGGCCAGATAATTTGATCACAGCATTGCACTTTTGTCATTTTAAAAAATATGGGGAAAGGTCTTTATTAACTCACAAGGTGATTCTTGTCTTGCTCTGTAACCCATTAGATCCATTTAGTGGCCCCCAGGTGTTATTGTACCTACAAGCGCTCTGTTGAATTTATTGAGCTGAAAATGTGTCGACTTACTCATTTAGTTGAATATTTCCTTGCGTTACAGCAAACATTCCACATTAGCAGAAACACATACAAGGAGTTTAATCGCAACCTTCAAGCCATGGTGAACTCCATGTGGAACTCCTGGTGGTGCATCCCTGGTTCAGATATCGAGATTGACAAGGATCTTGTCGCCCTGAGCAAAGTGGCAGAACCCTGGTGCCGTTTTGACCTCATCCACCACCCGGCGCTTTTCAGCTACGCCATCGAATTTCATCAGAGAGTAAGTGAGAGCATGAGAGTTTGTAATACTACAGTGATGCTTGACACTCATCTCATTTGGAGCGAAGGAAAGGGACTCAGCTGTGCAAGCTAATTAGATGATATTATTACATCAAGTGTAAAGCCTTGCGTCACTACTGGGGACAGGGCAGCCTCCACTTTTCACTAATAACTTTAGGAATGGACAAGGAGGTAAATGTGGCATTAATGTATCTTTTATAGAGGATCCATTAATACAGAATCACACTTTATTATTCATGGAAGCTGTGTGAGACTGGAGTTTTCATCATCTTTAATAATACAAGTACCTTTTTTGGTCCAACTGTAACATTCAGCCGTGTACTACAGAGATTTAGAGCCAAGGGAGAACAATGAATATTTATGTGTTCTCTTTAGTGTTGGCCGGAGAGGAAGAACGTGGATCTCGGTTCTATAAAGGTACTAATGTTATATCATCTCCTTTTTATTAAAAGCTACTTATTTCGTGTCAACATGAGAGCATGTTTTTTATCCGTTACGTTCTGTTGCAATGTTTCACACCGTAACTCTTCTCTTGTTTGCAGACCGGGAAGTACTGGAACTGGTATATTGAGTTTCTCTTTAATCAAGGCTTTGATGGTCTCAACAACTTTATTCGGACCAACACTGGGCACGGCTCCACGTTGAATAGTCAAGAAGATGGGCAGCCCAAGAGTCAGCCTTGATGCTGGCAGGAAGTCCAGATGTCATGGGTGTTCATAAAACATGTATATATTTTAAAGTCATCCTCCGTAAGAGGGCAGAAAAGAACCACTTGCAGAACTGTAAATACTAAATGTACATTACAAGCCATTTTGTTACCTTTCAGTCTTTTCTAGTGTTGTGTATATTTTTTAGCCCTTTTTGCTTTTTATCTTTGTGCACAGAAAGCATTGTGATGAATCTCTAGAATTGGGGGGGGGGGGATAATTTTGCTGCCGTCTAAAAAACAAAATCCCATTATTTATAACAATTTAAAACTGATGATCAAAGATCAATTTAATGTTCTTGTTTTTATTCCTGTAAACTAACTAGGCTATGTATCTTTGATCAACCCAACATTAAAATAAATCCTTTTTTCTTAGATGCAGTGTGAGGCAAAGCAGTGTGGTGCAGGCTTTTACCAATTTTTTTTTTTTTTAATGTAAATGATCAACTGTATATTAAACTGGACTTATTTGACTCAGTGTAATTTTATGTTAAGAGTAATTCACACAACAAATCTATTTTATTATTTAAAAAGGCATGGTTGTGCTGATCTATCATTTAAAATATTGTTAAAAATTGTATTTATTAGCATGCATTTTTAGAATTTATTTTTCATTTTTAATGCAGAGGATAAATGTTCTGCCCATCATTAAATCAAACCCTATAAATACTGTTTCTTTAAAAATCAATAAAGACCATTGTTTTTCCACAGAGCACTGTAAGCATCCCCTAGGTAACTTGGTTCAAGTGCATCCTAGGAAATCTCAGCATCAAGGCAGTGTGTGCAAAGCTCTACGGCTTTACGTTTTACAGCCCATCTCATAAATGCGAGCGCCTTCAACTGTGCGTGACACATCTTTCGTATATATGAAGGGGCTCTGGAGATGCCTCGCGACGATGTGTCCCCTCTCCGGTCCGAGCTATTTTCAGCGCGAGCGCGTCACGATGCCGTCCAGCAAACTTCATCTGGAGTGAATGAAGAATACGCGCACACCTCCGGGATTACAGCTCGTGCGTTTATCATGAATTGAGGCAGGTGAACAACTTCAAACGATTTCTGCGAGCGCAAAACTACGCGGTCTACCTCGCTCGGCTGATGTCCTTGTTCATGTATGAGATTATTCGTGCATCGTCGTCTGCCCGATCATCACTTCTCCACTCTCATCCCGCAGCTTTCTTCTTTTCATCTGAGCGTCCGTGCAAAATGGGAATCTGAAGTGCTCCACTTTCGCAGTTTCTCACCTTTGAAAGAAAAAGGTAGGACTATTTGCTGTACTTGACAAGTGTGCCGTGACGATGGTTAGGACCGTTATATTCCCGCGAAGTCTGTGGTTTCAGTTTAGAGACGCGAGATAAATCAAGCCGGTGATGTCCGTTAATATTTATGCAAACTCCTCGATCGCTGGTTTACAGAAAGGCCTGATGTAAACTGTTTGTCTTGTCTAACCAGTTGACACGTGAAGCCAGTGTAGCAGATCTTGTACGATGCTCTATTAAGAAAAACATCTTGGTTGGAACTGTCGCTTAAATCTGCCGGTGACTTTATGAGCTGAATTAAGCGTGTCTATTAACCTGTAGGAACGGTTATCGTAAATAATTAAGGGTTATGGTACCCCTTCTGGTCAATTCCTCTTTTTAAGAGACTATGTTAAATTGAATTATTTGCGTTAATTTGTATTAAATGTGTCGCATATATCTTGTGCATTTGTATTAAATCCAACGACTTTAAAGTAGACATGGATTAAGTAATTTTGTAAATGAGTCGGACTGATTCAGTAACAGATGCACAAGAGCTGATTTGCCAAAATGAACGTGGTTGCATGTCAATCATTCTTGCATGCAGTAGGCGATATGCTTTTGATTCACTTAAGGCACTCATAAGATTCAGTGTTTTTCTAGCGACACTGGTCGTTGATTCAGCATTCGTGCAGAAAACAGTCCAGTAACTTACAATGTTAACTTAACGCTTTGTTTTTGTTCGGTAGGAATAAACGTCGTATGATTCATTGGTTACTATGATTCATTTGGGAATCCGACAACACCGGCGGTTGTTGTCGGACACTGTATGTTTTTGGATTCCACTAAAAAGAACCGATTCATATGAATCATTACTTTCTGAATCAGTTCTAAATAAGAACACAGTTCGCAAACATTTGATCGATTTGTGTTCTTCACAGCCCCTGGAAGTGTTTCTAGCTGTATCCTTTTGTTTGTATGGTGTAATTATTAGAATTCAGTCGAATTTCCCCTCCTCTCTTCTTTCCAGACAGACAGTTTCTTCACATTTTAAAAATGAAATGAGTGTGGGTTTTGACATTTCTCTCCGAATCACGTTCATAAATTTCCAATGGTGTGGCACAGTAGTGTAATATGAGGTTGAAGCTTCTTTAAAAGCACTATTGTGACTCATGCCTTTGATGTTTTTTGAAACTCCGACAGCCTTTGGAGCTTGTGGCAGTTCATGCTGAACAGCCACAAAAAGAGGAAAAGTAATAAGTGTCTATCCCTATCTGAGTGTTAGATAGACAGTGATCCTGCTGAAATGATCAAGAGTCATCACTCTGAGTTATCAGCTCATCCTCTTTGTTATTCACACGAGTCATTCAAAGTTTATGCCACTATCACAGTCCTCTTCCCCTTTTCTTACCCCTTTTTCTTTTCGAGATCCTGTAAGTTCAGCCGTTTACCTGCTGTCATATTCAAGGTTATAGTGCACAAGAAACCTGGAAACATTTTGTCATTTCTAGGCCTAGAAAAGGAGATGTAAAAGTCACATGGAGATTTCTCTGATTTTGCTCTGCACGGAAGCTTAGAAAGGCTTTTTGTACACAAGTACATGATTTGTTTGAACGGATTGGTTACTAGAAACTCCTCTTCTGAAATCTCGACGAAAGATACTACCACAGTAATCACGAATGACTCTAAATGGAAATTCTTTTGTCTTAGACTTCGGGAACCAAGGACTGTCAATCAATTTTTGTGTAATCTGCAGATACGTTAACCAATCATTCAACATTTGCTCCTTCATCGCAATCCTCTTCCTTTGTTCTTCCCCAAATCGTGCATGTCCGTTCCCTCGCTTGCAGTCGTCAATGTAAATATGTGATGAACAGCAAGTCTTGTGAGATGACACAGTTTTGAATGCACTTTGAAATGTGTTTTGACAAGAACATTTATTGGTGCGGTGCGTGCCACTACACCTCTGAATTGTAACTCATTTTCTCAGTGATTTGTTTTCCCTCTGCACATCATCAGCATGTACTTTTGGACTACATTATTTATTTGCTCAGACGGCGCCTTGTACACAGAGAACTACCAGGGGAAGTTTACCTTGTTTTTTTTGTTTTGCCTCACTTAGAGGAGTGATCTAAAAATGTCACGAGTTCTGGCGACACAGATTCGGCTAGAGAGAAACTTTCTTGAGCGTGTTCAAAGTTTGGTTTGAAGGTTCTGTGTGCCAATAATTCAATATGTTTTAAATAAACTAGTTTTGCATTTCCTGAAGGAAATCCCAGTGCTTGCAATTGCAGGGGGAAAAAAAAGTAGTTGCGGGACTAGAACAAAACCCTAACTAGAATGTGTATCAATACAGTGCCATGATAAACAAATCTGTGTAGTTTCTTCTAGTCCTGCGAGTTACGGGTACAGGCCGTATTACGTTGGGTATATAAATTTGTAATCTTGTTTATTTCCAGTCTGGCTTTTGATGTTTTCGCCGGCGTTCCCACGGCTTCAGTTTGCCTTAGTCGTGGTCGATATATGAACCAGTAGTCAAGGGAAACTGCAAATACGCCCATAGAGTTGAGAAGCAGAGTCATCGCAATCACTCTTGACTGGCAGCAGGCTCACCGATGGCCTCATCCCCAACTATGTTGGACTAAAGCATTTTAGTGCTGTGAGAAACGTCTCTGTAATGGAATGTGTCGGCAGAGCTGC
The DNA here is from genome assembly GCA_032361065.1 of Enteromius trimaculatus. Classification (NCBI taxonomy): domain Eukaryota; kingdom Metazoa; phylum Chordata; class Actinopteri; order Cypriniformes; family Cyprinidae; genus Enteromius; species Enteromius trimaculatus. The sequence continues at coordinate 10,662,630 of JAUMHP010000065.1, forward strand.
GCCTTTGATGAGCGCCTTTCTGTGCTTTCCCCCGGCCTTGAGACACGTCCTGCTCTCTGGTCGTGAAAAACAGGCCAATCACCCCCCTGTTCCTTTCCATCATCCATGCTCTGAGTTGAAAGAAAGGATGAGCAGACAGAAAGAGGCGCAAAGAATGAGGATAGAAAAGCAATTTGCTAACTCCATAAATCCAGCCACCTAGGGTACCTGACCCCAGAGATAGAAGCAGGAGGCCATTATTTAAACTCGGGTAACCAATGCTCTCCTATTAACATTGAAAGGGCTGGTGTCTGCTGGTTGTCTGCAGTGGCACATTTATGTGTTTTATTTACTGCCTCGTACCGCATGGCCTCATGCGCAGGGCTCCCGAAATCCAGCTCAGACTAAAACTCAGAAGGCGCCCTTAATATAAATTGATAAAGGGGCACTATGTTTGTTTCCACCAGTTGCAGCAGGATGTTAAATGAAAATAAAGGTGATGCCCAAAGCCTGTTCTCTGTAGTTTTGAAATGGCTATGTGTGTGTTGGTTGGAGAATGAAATAGATGCAAAAAAAAATAAATAAATAAATAAAGCACATTTTGTGGGGGTGGTGTGGTGTAGTGTGTAACGATCTGGGCTGGTGACCAGAAGTATGTTGAATCGATGCTCGTGTGGTGCATACCATGAGTTATCACCATTGAACATCATATAAGACTACTGAAATTCACTTTGGATAAAAGCATCTGCTAATTAACTATTTATATATTTATTAATTTGTTTAGACTGGAAGTACTATAAAAATGTTAGCTGCTAAGTCTCTTAGGCTCACCAAGGCTGCAGTTATTTATGACAAAAAGAGTCTTACACGATCCTTCAGAAATCATTCTCATAAGCTGGTATGGTGCTCAAAGATCCTTACTTATTATAATCAGCGTTTTTTTAATAAGTTTGTTAAAACAGAGTACTGTATTGATTTCCTTTAAACATCTAATGATGATTTTTCTTTCTGAGGAACCTAGATGTAGTTTTGTCCAGGCAGCTCATTTCCACAGCTTGAAAGTGATTGGTGACCACAGCTGACAAACAGGATGTTTCATTTACATTACATTTAATAGTTTAGCAGATGCTTTCATCCAAAACTTACAAATGAGGAGCAATCAAAGACTTAGAAATGTTAAAGGCAACAAGAGATCAACAATATGTAAGAGCTATGACAGCACACAAGTGTGTGTGTGTGTGTGTGTGTGTGTGTGTTTTAATAAGTAGATAAATAGAACTAGTGTTAGAGGTTCAAGTTGTTACTTTTTAAATAGTGTTTGAAAAAAGAAACAAGTTGCCTAGATAGTATAGGGAAAAGAATAGAGAATGCTACTGCTAGACGGTCATGGGTTTTTTAATAAATAAAAAAAGTAGATAAAATAGAAATAGAAGAGTGCGCTAGTGTTGAAATGTCAAGTTTATTTTTTTAATAAATAAAAAAAGAAGTAGATAAAATAGAATGGAAGACTGTCCTAGTGCTGTTTTCTGTAAATAATGACTTGCACAAAGCTATTGTATGGCTTCAGATTATCTGACACACAATGCACAAGTCATATGCATCACTTTTATGATACTTTTATGGTGCCTTTAAAGCTTGACACCCGCTGCTCCCCATCTACTTTTATTGTATGGAAAAGAGCAGGTCAGATGTTCAACTAAAGTGCTTTTTTGATGTTCCACAGGAGAAAAATAGTTTGGAATAACTTAATGTTGAGTAAACGATCTCAACTCCTTCCAGAAAAAGCAGATATTCTGATGTCTCTTGAGAACAAAGTCTTGTTTTTTTTGGAAGAGGGACCTTCAGTGAACTCGTACGTCGTTTAAGGACACAGCTGAATAAAGGGTGAGTAAGTGTTAGATGGGGTGACTGCACTTGAATCCTGGTCACTCGTTCTCTTTTATCTGCTCACTTGTTTATGGAGTGAGACACCACTGTCTCAGTATTACAGATGTGCGCTCTGGAAAGGTATCAGACATCCAGCGAAGTCTATCAGCCTGACACTTCTGTGTCTGAGTGAGAAACGGCAGTATTTCCTCATCCCTGTCATCCGTAGGTACGTTGATGAATGTACCTTTGCTCTCCTGTTTTGTCAGACACGCAGGCACGATGAGGGAGATTAGACGAGAATGGAATGTAACCTCTTTAAATAAATATTTATAGTTTCTCATTTTTTTAAAACACTGACAAAGGACAGGAATGTGGAACAGATTGTTGACTCGGGTGTTGTTGGCTGTTGTGATTTAGCCAAAATATTAATTGCTCAGTTACATTAGAATGTAAAATGTAATGAGTAGACAGTTTTGGGGCAGTAATTTGCAATATAACTTCCTTTGAGTTTTGCTCAATACATCATGCCATATGCAGTCATATGCAGTTATTAATATGCTACTATATATAT
>JAUMHP010000065.1:10688626-10699064 GCA_032361065.1 Enteromius trimaculatus
GACAGTATTGTAATATAAACCCAACAGGGTGATCTGCAAAGCAGAGACTCCTTCTGATTTGATTTCAGAATGCAGCGAGAGATAATAAGCCTAAGTACAGAGCCTCTGTTCTTCCCCTATTACGTTACAGTATTATATGTGTGAAACATATTAATAAAATACTTTTATTTTCTCTGATACATGTGAGTTTAAGTAACAAATTCAGTTTTGCTGTTTTAAGACATCAGCTCATCATGAGCGAAGCTGGGCCATGTGTGCTGTCATATGGTCCAAAGCCTCCAGATGGATGAGGACAGACCAAACGTACCCCTTAACTTCCTTTCTAGCAAAAACCACTATCTAAACATAGATGATTTATGGCTTCTTCAACGCAGTTATATAGCACTCCAGGCTTTGATTTCCACTCAGTTTTTAATCGGAGATCTGGGATCAAATTATAAGATACTGTACATATTTGCTAAACAAGATGTAATATATAATGCTTTAACTTTGATGAAGCAAGACCTTGATTTGATTTCTATCGGAGAGCGTTCCTGTTTATATTGAAGCCATCGGAGCATAATTCAACTGACACTTAAGATGCCCTTTTTATAGTTTATCCATACCTTACTGTTTGGGTTATGTTTGCGTTTAATTATTTATCAAAGGATTTGGCCATGGCCTCCCTACTAGAGTCTCCCTTTTAACAAACATATCAGTTTCCCACATGTGTTGGTATGGTTTGTTGTTTATCTCCCAAAAGGCATTATTGACTAGTCCTAGATCAATATCACCCAGAATATGAGCATGATGTATTCCCATCGACCTGAAAGAAAGAACAATCTCACAGAGTCGACCAAAACTCCATTAGGGAAAAAGAAAGTGTGATTACAGGCCTGATAATGGGGCTGTATACACGTTGAAGTGCATCACTCTCCCCATATCTATTGGCGGCGTGAGTTTGGATGAGGAAAGTAGCGGCCATCAGCCTCACTGTTCCATCAAGACCATCACGGCACAAATCCACAGAGGGGCTGAGACCAATAAAAGCAGTTTTTTCCCTGCTGGAACGCTGCTGATGGGCTCTTTCTGCGGTGAGACGTGAGGAAATGTACAGCTCTGGGATGTGCCTCTACTTAATGGGGGGAACTTGGAAGCACTTGCAGTTATGCTATAATATTTTTGGCTCCGAGTGTACAATCAGCGCATGGTAGAGATATGCAAATGAATTAACTGTGCACCATTGCTTCAGTATTCAAATGAAGTTTGACGCATATGAAACGGCATAAGGATCTGTATCGCATACTGTGTTAACACATTTTAATTTTAGCGTAGAATGACGATAATTAAATAAAATGTCTTTTGCGTTATTGGTGTCACCAAGGCGCTGTTGAAATCGTATTAAACACCCATGTTTGCTGTAACCGGATTCCAAGATGTAACATCTCAAGTTTTAATGACACGAAGCAGCATCATAATTATACTATGAAGCCTATAAACGTTCACAATTGAGTTTCATAGCTTTCAGATGGGGGATATCAACGTGACCGGATTGATTATTGTCCTCTGCTATGCTCAGTTTGGTGCCGATGATGGAGATGGTGGCCTATCGTACCATTATCCTCTCCAATATAGTTATGGAGACATCAGAGCTTGTAAAGGTTGAGCGAATCTGGGATGATAAAGCTAGTCTTCTAATCTTTCATATAATCTTTCATTACCCGGCTCTGTTGAGCTTTTCATGTTTTTCCTCTTTGTGTGTGCAGTGTAGCGTAGCGGCCTGGGTACACTAGTGCTCAGTGTAAATCTGTATCCTGCCATGCTGGTTCCAGACTGCGGGAAAAGTGTGCATAAGTCGAGAGGGGTCACACCTCGGGCTCTACTACTTACTTAACCCCCTCTGGTAAGGCTCAATTTCTGTGTGCAGAACATGAATTAATCACTTTCTGCATTGTTCGTGTGCAGTGGAGGAGGTCATGGAGACATTGCCTTGAAGAAAGCCTTTTAAAGACTAGCGAGGTGGATTTGAGTCAATAAAATGCTTTGGTGTTAATAGGTCGTTTTCTTTTATCTTATGCTAGATGGGTTATGATGGCTTTATAGCTCTAGTTGCATTAAAACATATATGTGAGAGTAATGGTGTATGTGGGTGTGTATAAATGCAGAAGTACTGAATGTATATACTTGTGTTTAGTTCAAATCTTGGACCACTGATGCAAACACAAACTAATGTGGGTTGCCTGTTGTTGTGTAGCAGTACTGAGGCGGCTAGCTTTACTGCAGAGGTCTCGCGGTGCTAAATATGCACATATTTTATTTTCTCTGGATACTGATAACAAAGAAATAACATGCCTCCTGAAAATGAACTTGGAATGGAGGAAGCAGCCAGACCGAGAGGGAATTCTCCACCATTATAGACCTTCGGCATAAGACTGATTCAGAAAAGCACACTTTCTGCACCGTAAATAGCTTACACTTTTTGCTAAATGGCATTCTTTCCAAATGTATAGTGTAACATGCTGCATTATGACACATCAATGACACCGTGGTAATCAAAAACAGTGCAGGACCTCTGCGCCCATACTATCCTAATCTATTCTCTCTGCTCTTGTTTCTACCATGTTCCAATTCATTAGCTGCTTAAGCGTTTGATGAATGGATTCCAATATGCCGATGGCTAGTTAAAATTAAGCGAACGAGCGAGACTGTGGAGTGAACGGGAAGACTCAGGTTTGCTGTAATGAGTAAGACGGCCATCGAGTGTATCAGCACTTTGAAAATTCCCCTCTGTTAGGAGCAGCCTCCTCTGACAAAGACAGGAAATGAGTGTCTAAGAGGTTGTGCGGTGATTAAGTGTGGATCGTGGAGAGCTGCCTCGCTCTGCTGAGAGGCAGATGGTAACCTTGGGGACGCTGACGCGGCTTTGTGTAAGTGAGAGTGGCAGGAGGCACTTCTCGAGCTGCACTGACTGTTCCACCAACCTACCTCTATCTTTGTTTTTTATTTTTCTGTTTCTGTATGTCTCTTTCGCTGACATAAATGCGCTATCTAGCCTAGCTGTGTTTCTCTCAGCGGCTGGCACATTACGTCTTAATTACATTACCCTCTGCTAGAATCTATATTATATGTAAATAGAGTGACATCCATTAGATCCATTCAGGGTCGTGCCTACAGTATAAGTAACAACCATTACTTTTTTTTTTTTTGATAACATTCAAGTATGACTTTTATAAAATCTGGTTTGTGACAGTCTCCGCTAGAAAAAAAAGCTGATGTGATTTGACCCTCCATCAAAAAGCATTTCATGCTCCTGAAGCCATGTTGAAGTTTATCTGAATGAACGCTCCCAATTCCTAGCGACAAAATGGTTCATTATCAGGGCTCAAAGGGAATGACAGAAGAGCTAACACAGTGAATGATGGATTAGCTTTGTGTGGTAAATGCACTTCAGCATGATGTCCTACTTAAAGTGACAAGCACTCTGTTTGTGTGGTTTCGTGACTAAATGCTGTTGGTCCTTTGCGGCAGAGTTTAGTGCAGGGTGGTACACAGCCTGAGTGTTTTTCACTGTAGTTATTCGCTTTCTGTCATACTGTCTCCATCTCTTCCACCTTCTCTGAGTTTCACTCCCAGGCCACCAGAGACTTCTTGTTGGTGAGAATGTGCAGATGGGCTTTAAAACGCTCTTGATTCAGCCGGCTGAATGCTCACGGATGGAGCCGAGGCAAACAGGACACTTTGGAGTCTTTAAGATATATCATCCCTCAAGGATTTTGTGTTTTATCTTTAAAGGCATGCGTTGATAAAAAAATCATGCAAAAATGGTGTCATTTACTCACCCTCGTGTAGTTCCAAACTTGCATGCCTTCATTTTCTCTGTGAAACACAAAAGACGATATTTTAAACAAAGGTGGTTTTGGCGATAATTGGCGGTCCAAAGTTGTTTTCGTTGAACCGTCTTTTAAACTGGGTGAAATGCTTTTTTAAATAAGGGCATTTATTGGCTTTGATGGACAGGAAATTAGAGAGCAGAAAAGAAAACACCGGGATGGGGTTGCCTCGAGACAAGAATTCGGGTCGCAAGCATATTTGCACTATATGTCGGCGCATTAAGCACAAGGCTATTGGCACCAACAAATTGTCGGAAATTCTTGAATTATGATGACTTAAGGACTCAAAAGTGTTCTGTTCATCTCTATTGTCTTTGTTTTCATTCAGCTGAAATTAGTGTTTTGAAACACACCTTTAAACATTGTTTTGAACCCCACTGAATTTTCTTTTATTGCGAAAAGATAATAAAACTAAGCCTTCATTCAAAAATACCTTCTTTTGTGTTTCACAGAAGAAATAAAGTCATGAAAAATGTTTAGCTGAGTTTTTTTGGTGTACTATCCCTTTAAGAGCTGCAGACTCAGATATACCAGAGTGCAAATCACACTAAAGAGGACAGAATAAATTGTACATTAGAGAACATACAAGAAATCTAACGGTATTGTAAAAAGTGACATAAAAGCATAGATTTTTTTTATCTTTTAGATGTTAAAATTAATGGCTTCTTGTAACTTGTCAGTTTGAAGAGAGAAACTCTCAGCTCCATGCTCTCATTTGGTCTGTGTTTCTAGAGCCCCTACACATATCGGTTCATTCATACAGAGCTAAGTGACATCACAGCCTTGTGTGCATGACATGGAACAGGGACACTGGGAAATAGAGAAAGACTTTTACTCTCAGCAGAAAATATAATGTAAATTATGAATGTCTGCTACAGCTCTGAAATATCTGGTCTCATTGGCTTGGCTAGTTACTACAAGCCAACTGCACATTAAACTTTTATGGCTCATTTTCGAACTTCAGAATGTTTTGCCCACCTTTGTACTTTGACTGGTTGGAGAGTGACATCTTCACACATTTCTTTCGTAGCTGAAACTCTGTCGCTTGTCCACCGTCAAAATAGGATTTGTGCCCATCGACACTCGTAAAGGACAGTTGGCGAGTATACTTTAGAGATTAAAGAGGAGCTCGGCACAGGTGGCAGACCTCGGGCCCAGCCTGGAGCTGTTTGTGGCTCGAGAGCACGTCCAGGAAGTAATGAAATCTCGGCTTGGCCGGCGACGCTCATTGGCATTCGCACTCCGTCTGCTTCGCTTTCCCGCCATCGGCCATGTGTGAGCTCGGCTGGCTGTTGGGATTGTGCGGACAAAGCATGCTGTCCCCTGATAAGGGAGCCTCTGCTGGTTAGCCATTAGCCAGATTAGCATGACTAGGAGGCCTGGGCAGCAGCATCATGTCAAGCTCAGAAGCAGGAGAGCTTGGTATCCTGGGCTGAGCGGGTCTTCGCCTTGGCATACGGCCCAGATCCAAGGGTTTCAAAGGGGAAGCAATGAGCAGCTGTTTGATTTTCTGTGCTACAGTCTCTTATCACATCTTCTCTCTGGCAGTAGGGTGACGATATGATCCTCTTCTTCCTGTAGGTCCCAGGATACTCAAATTGCCAGGGCTTCCTTCTCCTCTCCATACCGCTCTGCTGGCTGCTCCTATAGCTTCTGGAGAACGCCTCCTCTCCACGCTGCCTTGGACACCAGGATCCTGCCGCCACGTCAATCACGTCCTCACAGCTGGGTAATTAATTTCAAGTGCGAATTGTAGCCGTCCTGGTGAGAATAGTTCAGAGTTTTTCCCCCTCTTTAATCTGTTAATACACTTTCCTGAGGCTTTCCAGACTGAGCATGCTCCTCCAGACCAGTTTGCCAATGAGGCTCTGCTTAAATCTCCAGGGTGGTGATCAGAGGTTTTTGTTTTTGTGCATCTTTCAAAGCCAAGCGACTGTAAGGAATATCAATCATTTTAGAGTTGCCTGGTTGGCTACAAGTCACCTGTGAATTTTCAAAGGACACTCTTCATGAGAAGAGACCTATGTGACTAAGCCAATAGCCTTTGGTGTCTTTCAAGAATACTTTACCAAGCCCAGTATGCGAAATCTCATGACACTGCCTTTGTCAACACAAGACTTTGTGGCCCTTTTGAGTTTACCTACCTGTCTACACAATTCAAATATCCACAATTCAGATACAAATTCATCTTCCCGCTGAAACTGCTGGAGCAAACAGCTTTGTTTATAATAATTGGTTGGTTGGGATAGTTTGGTCACATTATGTTGCTCTACTCCCTTGAAGCATACACATATTGCAGGCATCTATGTTGGAGAGTTAGAGTTTTCAAATGAAAATCTAGATATTTTGGTGTAATGCGTCACATTTAAAAAGCCATGAGTAAAGCAGTTACTTTGTGTCTTTTTAATTGCATATGTTGATTCCTGTGTTGTACATTGCATGAAAAGAAAGTTTTCATTTCCCGTGGGGAGCATAACAGTTAAAAGTGTGGATAATTGCTTATGTAGAGATTGCAGGAACATCCCACCCACACGATTTTCCGGCTTGCATAGACACACACAGAGACACAAGCACACACTTACGCACAGGCTTTTTGTGGTAGACAGAATACCCACATTTCCTGTGTGAGCCCTCATTTAGGTGAGCTGACCTTGCGTGAGCTGTGTCAATCACTCTCTATCTGCCGGTAAATCCTTCCTTATCTTGGGCTTAAACTGACGGCGCTCGCACACATCTGCACTGCAGGAGAGTCTGAGGCTGTACAATCCAGGAAAAGAGTCAGATTGACTGAAGCTACTGGAGTGATGGGATGGTTTGTTTGTGAATGGCGTATGCTGAAAGTGGGTTCGGGTTCAGGCCGTTCACACAGGTAGGGGGGCTGAATGGTGTATCAGGTATATTCATAGCAGCTGTGTGGCTAGTTTGAAGCCCCGGATTCACTTTTGTGCAAGACTGAAAATTGCCAGAGAATTGTCTGAGAATTGTTCTGTGCACATTGTATGCAGCACAGATTTTGTGTGTGCATTTGCTCCATTACCTGATTTGCGTTATCACTTTAGTGAAACGGCTTCTAAAACAGCATATGTAGGCCGTGCAAATAAGCGGTGCTATCAGTGGGCATGATTTACTGTTAGTAAATGCGTAAAGTTTTGGGAGATGTTTTGTTATAGCTGTTGAGACAGCTCTGTCTCTGGAGGTAGAACTGTGTGATTTGAGTCTCATTGTCCTCCAAGACAGCTCTGCCTCCAGTCTGCGGTTCACTCAGTGGAACTGTAGATCTCACCGCTGGCTGAATGTGTGCTCTGTTTCCCTCTCCCCCTTGCTGTCTTTCTCTGTGTCACTCTCAGTTATTTAGAATAGCATTGGAAACCCCCTGTTGTTAGAGAATAAAGTTGTTTTATTATTATTTATCTGTCTCGGATGATATTAGATATTTAACTGTGCATGATTATTTCCCATTTATATATTTATATTACCTTTGCTGTCATCTAATACTCTGTCAAAGTGTTTTAAAACGATGATAATGCAAATTAACATATAATCTTTAAATCTCAAAATGAATACCCTTTGTAATGCAGCACATTATAGTAATCTAATGCCTATATTAAATAGTTTAGCTAGTGTAGCTATTATTTTATAATCTGTTTATGCAAAATATCAACCATTAGTTATCAGCCAAAACTTATGTTGCTATATGATACTTGAGGAGCAGAATGAAGGTAGTTTATGATGATATAGACATAAAAATCTGCAAAAAATGAATTACATTTTATTTACGCACCTTCATGTTGTTCCAAACCTTTATGTATATTAATTACATTTCTCATAATATCTCCTCATAAGTTACACTAAAAGATCATCATCCTAAAAATGGACCACTTAATTGGTCTATGAAATAATAATGATGATGAGCCAATGATGAGTACGTTATGAGTATATATCTATTTTTTTTTCTTTCATTTCTTGTCTTTCATTTTTTGTATGATTGTCAAAAGAAGTAGGCTATGTGTTAATCAAACAACCCCTTTCTTCTCCTAATTTATTTATTTATTTTTTTCAAGAAGCTGAGGGTTGTTCTCTGTGAATATTTCCCCCTGTTCCCGTAGTGAAGCTGAGCTAATGTGGCGCCAGTGCTGCCCGTATGCTGCCCTTCCACACACTCCGCGGCTGTGTGTGCGTGTCTCTGACGTAGAGAGACATAAGGTGGCAGCCTGCAGACCTGGAGATGCTCGAATTTTTCCCTACCTGTGTCAGCATAGGGTTCAAGACACTTTGCACAGTCTGACACCGATAAGCTTTTATCTCGCGTGTGGGAGGAGGATTTGTTTATTTGTATACAGTTTGATGAATAGTAGGTGTTTCTGTTGACACATAAAGGCGTTTACATGAGTTGGTTCATTGACATTCTGTTAAAGTATATTTTTACTGCTATCTGTAGATCTCTAAAGTGGGCCCCCACTAAGCAGTTTGTGAAAGAATACGCTAGAGCAAGTGTGTCTGTGTATGTCAGGGTGAAATCAAGCAAAAGTCAAGCTGGATGCGTTTGTGTGTGCAATTAAATGCACGTCAGTGGGCCGGCATTCAGATTAGATTAACAGAACATGACATTTTCTTGGTTGAAGACAGATGCTTGCTCTATTTCTCGCCTGACATTTGCCTTCTTTTTTGATGGCAGATTTACACAAATTGATTTGCATTTTTCCTCCTGATATCCAAATTGCGCATTCACACAGTAAAAACAAAAAAATGTTAATCTTTACTGGTCATATCTGATTTGACCAGAGTGATGGTATGATTCCTGATCAGTATGCATCCTAATTATAACGTAATGACAAGGAGACTCTCGTTCATGTCTGTCAAGCGCTTGAGTGTCTGAACATAATTTCATGCATCCATAACTAGGTCTCTTTACTCAATTTTCCACTCTGGCAATCCTGATGATTCTACAGCTGATGCAAACCTAATTCAGTTTTCAAAGAAAGTCTTTGACCCTGTAGCAACAAGTTAGAAAGGTGTTAAAGCATGGGAAAACAGACTTCAAAATTGCACAAATGGAGCTACTTTATTGACCGCTGCTGTGGTGCTGTGACAGATTTAACTTGCAAAAGAAAACAAGTGTTTACTGTGTCACAATAATTAGCTGGCGTGTCTCTTTAGATCATTATAATCCACTGCTAAACCTGCAGAGCTGCAGTATAACCAAAGCACTGTGACAACTGACTCAAGCTATTCAGAGCTGGCTGTGGGTCATCAAATGAGTTTACAGTTTTAAACTACACTATAATTTCTAGATGATTGCATTTGTATTGCACTTCTATTTGTGAACAGCTATAACTAGAACTGCCTACAAAGCACATACAGACTGAAAACAAATTAGTTTTAAGGTTTAGATTGAAACAAATTTTACTTAAACTTTCACATTTAATTAGAATAGAAATAATAAAATGTTTTTTAATTATCAGTTTTACAGTGAACTACGCATAGCATTCTGGTGTTAGATATTTTTAAATATTATTTATCACATCTGTATTTATTGTATATTTTACCATTTTCTTGTCGGTCATTATTGCAAAAGTGTTCGCTTCAGGATGATGTTAAATTCCTCTGCAGCAATATATTCTGCACATAAATTATTATTACTACTATTATTATTATTTAATAATTTAACCTCTGCCTTATATTTGGGTTATTTAAAAGCTAAGGTTGTATGGAATGATTTTAGACTCAAAATGATTAATAGATGCACACAGAATTATCCATGCTCACATAATTTGCGCGTGCGAAAAGGAATCCGTGCGTGCATTTATTGATTTCTTGCTCGAGACAATCCTGTTCGGTTCATTTGGATTTTGAGACTCCATGACCATTCCATGGTTTTTAGCATTGACGAAACACACGCAAACGTTCACTGAAAGGCAAGACAGGCATCTACCACTAGGTGGCAGTCAACAACGTCTCCGAGACGCTTCGAAAAAGCTACTCGTAAAACTCAAAAAACTTCACAGAGGGCAAAAGCTGCTTTAAACAGTTCCACAGTTCTTCTGAATTTGTTCTGCCTCAGTTTATTCTGTTTCTTCATGTTGTCCCAGGCAAACTGGATGATGATCAGATCAGTGTGGAGCAAACAAAAATATCACTGGATTTTAACAGTTAATGGCAAAATGAATGTTTGGAAATGTGAACTGATATTTCCTAATACCACACTTCAGCAGAAGATGCTGAAAATAGTATTGATCTAATAATGTTGGCCACCACCACTGTAGTCTTCTTCCTGATCCTACTAGGCCTATTTTCCTTCATGGAATATGTAGAAAATTTACTGTATAAAATTCCTAATCAATTTAAATTAGGCTACATTTCCTACTATGATAGTAAAGAATTATTACAAAACAAATTACATAAGACTCGTGACGCGTGACGTCACTGCTCTATTTTTTTTTTACCCATTTACCTATTTACCCCGATTTACCATGTAAAGAAAGTTATAAAAAATTATTATAAAATATTCTAAAAAAAAATTATAATGCATACTATAAAAACGATCCTGAGGCTTTAATGATTAACCTAAA
>JAUMHP010000065.1:10707042-10740077 GCA_032361065.1 Enteromius trimaculatus
AGTTAATCTTTCATTTCCTCAGGCCCAGAATTCATAGCTCATTTAAAAAAGCGAAGAAAACATTTTCATGGTGCTGGGAAAAACTTCTTGCTCATTAGTGCTATCTTAATTATGCTTAGGGAATATACACAGACTTTGCTTCTAAAGAGACATTTGCTCAAATATAAGCATGTGTTGCAGCATTTACTTCTTTGTGTTTTATTTTGCCTCCGCTCTCACTTTGAAAAGCCAGCAATAATTCAGAAATGAGTTGTACTTTCAGAGCAGACAATGAGACCGGACCCCCTCCTGTGAGAGTGCCCTGTGTTCTTGGCACAGACCAATTACGGCTGTGAAATACAAGCCTCAGACCTGCTTTATTCTGTGCCCTCTTAAGCAAAATGAGGCTGAGGACCTGAACCCGGCTGCTAAGTGATTGTTCAGTTTGGAGAATGGCAACGAAACTGGTGTGATACATCAACCCCCCACTGAGTCCAGGCAAGGCCTCGTCCGCTCTGCGTGTCTATTTCCTTTGTGACTCAAGTGATTGCCGCTATAGGAGCCATGAAAACGTTTACGTGTGATGTCATGTGACTATGGGAAAAAATTTGCGAGTGTCATTGATTGGGATAATCAATAATAAGCACCTGTGGTGGAAGGAGGAAGGAAGGGGTGAGTGTGGGGGCACACATGTTTGTTGACCGTACATTCATCCATATACTCAAGAAATTATTGTCTTGATACAAAAATGACCTGCAAATGCTTCAAGAAGTTCTATTAATGTTAAGTCTTTGATGGATCAAATAAATGTCAAGATGAAAACTCAATGGATGAGATGCGTCACAAGTTATTCCCATGCTTAGCTCCTGTGGCTTTGGTTATTAGTTTATGCCGCTTCAGGCAGTTTCGAATGCTTTCGTGATAGAGGTGAGAAAGATGTTGCTGTCTCTCACTTATACACAGTCCTGCCTGCTACTCTGTTTGTCTTAGATTTATGTAAATATCTTAATCAGATTTTTGGTTGATTTGGCGTTGCTTGCAAATTGAAAGACGGATCATTGGAAAACGGCTCATATGATAGTATCAATGTTAAACAAAGGCAGATGATGCATTGTATTAATCTTCATTATGTTCTGAATCTAAAACCCTTTTGTTTTTTTTTTCGGTCTTCGTAATGCTGTTCGGGATCCACGAGGACCTTGAATACAAGGTAACGTCTGCGTTCGCAAATGGATCTTGTCATATCTGATCACCATTGATTTTCCTCTTCCTGCTCCATCTGAGTCAAAATAATTTAGGAAGCATTTCAGCTCGGCTAGGACCTTCATTACGACTGCAGTCGTTGGGTGGGTGGAATATACAAAAAAAAATCTGGGGGGTTTAATAATTTATGGTTGGCTTTTTATTTAACAACAAGCTGTCAACCTGACTCCCGTCTCATGGAATTTCAGTGACTAATTCTGCGAACAGGAAGTGACACGGCTGACAGGGCAGCCCACGTGGACGAGCAGGAGAGGGTGAGATGTCACATAGAAGGCTGTCAAAAGCCTTTTCTCTCACTTTTAATGAGATTCACAGATTTCAAATGAGCCGTAGTCCAATCTGCCTCAGCTCTTCTTATTATTCGCAGTGGCAGCTGAGACTTTGGAGTGTGTGCGTTCAGGTGCGTGGACAATCGTTTGTGTGAAAATACATATCCATCTGTATCTATGGATGTAGACTGCTACGTCACTGCATTGTTGCTGTGTCACATACTTCACCCATCACTGTAAACAAATCAGGTAACACTTTATTTCATGGTTACACCTATTAGTTGCTTACTAGCGTGCATATTACTAAAATGTTAGCCATTTATTAGCCCATGTTAATGCCTTATTTTATACGACTACTTCCCTAATCCTACCCAACACTGCACATTTTATTGAGGGAAAATCGTAATTAATAATTAACAAGTGTTACCTATTCTAAAGTGTTACAACAAATCATGTAGCATCATACAAACATCCAATAATAGAGGCTTGATTAGGTGCCGCTGTAATTAAGGGTTGCTAAATTGGTGATTTGCTGGACCAAGAGTTTTTGCTTTACAGATCAGTGGTGCTTATGAATAACATTGAAGTGGTGATTTCGATTTTTCCATGCATAGAGGCAGAGGAGGAGTGCGTTTAGTGTCCATGTATGAATCTTTGTTAATTAGGTTTAAACAACGCACGCATATTTGCTTAGATGAAATTAGCAGAGAGAGAAACGTGGGCTGATAAGAGGGGATGTTCATACAAACACAATCTGTGAGAAGCCGCTTCGTTGTCGCCTAGAAACAAGACGAGCTCAGTCAGATGTGCTCTCTTATGCTCAGGAGTTTAAAGATAACTTTCCATCAAAGGATTATGCAGTGTATCTGTAGAACTTGATGCAAAGGTAAAATTGACTAAATTGAAATGGAATGCCACTTTTCAAAATCTTTCTTAAGCAAAGTTGATTAAATTACGTTTAAAAAAACAGATTTGCTAGTTAACTGTATAGTGGACTATAAAAAAAAACAAACTGTAGAAATGCAAAAAGCTGAGTCACAAATGTACTTTTATTTGCATTCGCTGAAAACCACAACATTCACTAAATGTAATATTCTACTGTTATTCGCACAGTGTAATTTAAGCTAATCTAAAGTAGCGCCATTTAACTAATCACTATTGCTCATGAGGTGATTGCGCAATGTGATGCTAGCGAGCAGCAAGTGAACCAATCTAGCGCGACCCGAAGTTAGCAAACTGTTAGCACTTTAACTATACAATTTTTACACAACGAAAAAACAGTTTTTACTTACCCTGCTGATGTTTCACCATGCGTAACACCAACATGTTTTCTTTTTAAGTGTTTGTGCATGACTGTGGTACTGCCATGCCATGAAAGCTCTGTCTTGCATAGAGTGTAGGTTACGCTTTCTTTTAACGTAAATTGCTCCCATACCTTGGAGGACTTGGGGCGCACGCTTTTTCCTGCAGACGCTTCTGTAATCTCCATTGTGTGTATATATCTGTGTGTATTTGTGCATCTTGTGGTCGCACTCATCAGTAACTAATTATCGATAATTATCGATTTTACCGATTAGTTGTTGCAGCCCTAATATATATATATATGTGTGTGTGTGTGTGTAATTTATCATACTCTTGTTGTTCTAAAATCACATGATGATTTTAATGTTAAAAAATACACCTTTTGTGTTACACAGAACAAAGAAATTCATATGTGTTTGGAAAGATTTCACAAAGCTCCTTTCTGTCTGCAGCTGCTCTCAAATCTTATTGGGCCATTTTTCTGAAACTATTAAAACACTGTGGCAGTCATGATTAAAAATATGAACATTTAAATTCAGTAATAAAAAAAAATACCATCATAAAAACAATAGTGTTCTCTATCTTAATAAAAGAGTAATTCTCATAGAAATAAACATTGTTTTTTTTTTATTGCATTTTTTTCTGCTGAAAAGCTCATTACCGCTATGCGTCCAGCAATGTCTGGATGTGTGTTATGTGTAATTTTAACATATTAAAAACTAAATATTCTGAAATAAAAAAACAGTTCAGAGGTTTTCAAAAGGCCGGAAAAAATATATTAACTGAATATTCATGTCTAAAAATAACGAAAAAAATTGCAAAAGAGTATATATCTTTCATCACCCGCAAAAAATGCTGAGTTGAAATTTGAAGTTTGATCACTGATGTCGAACCACGAGTCATTGTAAAGTCTAAATATGTTTAATGCAAAAATATGTAAGCTGCTGTGAAGGGTGACATTTCCAGCGACTGAGTGCTTGTGTATGTAAATAACTTTACTAATATAAACTGAATTTTCCATTTCTGGCTTCCTATCCCCTGAATTTAGCTGGAAGTCTGAGCCAGCCCTCATACAGTATAACCTTTTACGAATTCATTAAACACATGACAGAAGATGTTAGAGTGTCACAGGGGAACCAATCTGCCAATTCGTGTTGCAGTGTATGTGTAATTCAGCAGATTAATCACACTTACCTCCACTCTCACTCAATATCTTTACCGCTCAGTAAACCGCTCTCCATTTTCCAATGTGAGTTTACAGCCGAAGTGGACAAAGAGCTACATGAACTGTCTTGATTGAAGTCTTAAATGAGTTCTCTCTAATTGCCCCTCTGCGGTGGTTGGTTTTGCTCTCAGGCGGTCTTACATGATGCAGAGACCTAGTTCTTTTGATATGAGCTCCAATGTTTGCGCTGTCATCTGTTTTACACAGCACAGACTAATCTCATCAGAATCCTACATATGTTACCACCCCTCCTTAACCTTATTAAAGGCCTCTAGAGCTCAGCTCTCTGCAGGGTGACAGACAGCCACTGTTCATTAGGCAGATGTGGAACTGATCTGAAGACAGTTTCAGAATCTGAGGACTTTGTATTCATGGCAGTTTTATTCAGGGATCCATTGTCATATAACTCATCTGTAGTACTGAATGTCAGTTCATTTTGAGCCTGCGCTCTCAATATCTCAGTTTCCCTGTGAACATCCACATAATAGGCCTCATTCTCTGTTCATGCACACACGTGCTTCTGCATTAAAGCTGTATTTTTTTTCTTTTCATACAATTATTTAGTATTTATAATTATAAACCTGGTAACCTTTTATGTAATGTTAATATAATTTCTTGTTTAAATGTACACAAATATATATATATATATATATATATATATATAAAAAAAAAAATTATTATCAGTGTTGACAACAGTGAAAGCAAGTTTTTTTTTATGAATAAGTTCAAAAGAAAATTATTTGTTATAAAAGCATTTACAGTCACTTTGGATCAGTCTATTTCATCTTCACTTGAAAGTATTATTAGTTTTTAATTGCTTTAAAATGATGCAAAGCTTTTGTAATAGTAGTGTATTACAATTACATTGTATACATTACTGACAGACTATTTTACGCTGAAGACTGTTATTTTCATTTTAAATTGTAATATATCACTTTTTTATTGCTGTTTTGCTAAATAATAATAAATCCATGTAACCTTGGTGAGACACACATACACACACACACACACACACACACATATGGAATGGAAAGGTCATCAAACAGTCAAAGCAAAAAATATCTCAGTTAAACAGATATGTTTACATGCTCAGATTGAATGCAAAACTACCAGAATAAATTCAGTCTGACAGCAATTTTAATGTGTACCATATTCTCTGCAATATCATATATGTCTTCCAAACAAAAGTTTTGTGCATGCAAAGAACATTAGCATAACAAGAACAAACTGTCAGCACTCCTGTCAGAGACATGGTTCCATAGTCTGTAATTGGTGTGTCGTCCTTTCTGGCACATGTAAAAATATGTCAAAACAGCTGTTGTTTCTTACTTTTCCATCCATCCAGTTTCTCAACAGTCTTTTTTATTTTATAAGATGTTAATACATGTAATCTCCTTCACTAATTATTTCTTCACAACCTCCACCATGTTAATGAGGCAAATAAACCTCTGCACTGAAACCTCCAGGCAGTAAAAATTGGCAATTATTCTATTTTTAATGTATTATTCTGATACAATTTCAATGCAAGTGTTCACTCCGAGTCCGATTACGCATACAGTTTCAGTGACGTGATCACTGACCGGATTGTGTCAATTTCTTTTTAGTCAGTCACAAATTTTTCACGCCTTCATAACACATTAGTTTCAGTCTGTTGGCTGTGTTTTGTTTCTTTAATATGCTTCTCAAATGTCTGCCCATATTATTCAGACAGCTTTTTGTTAGATATATTACAAAGTGCAAAGTTGGATTGTTTCAATACCTCTCAGTGATAACTGGCTGTTTGCCGTCAAGTGCGTTTCGTCACGCCACTAAACTGCAAGGGCTCTACAACACACTAACCTTATATTTCTGTATTCAAATTTATTCTCAGTGCGCTCACACAAGCAAATAAGCCAAACCTTCCAATCACACTGAAGCACAGTTCAAATGCAGAAAACATGCTTGAAATATAATAACGACGTCGACATTACATTAGGGCGCTACTTTGGTTTTCTGAGCGTTTCCCCAAGGCTTCTCAAAAAGAGAGGCAGGTGTATAAGAGCTGCTTTACTGGAGAGGCTATCCAGTCTGGAGACTTTAAGAAGATTGTGTTTGCTGTAAAGTCCTCCTGACCAGAGCCTCCACCTCCCAAGCCAGCAACCGGTGTCCTGCATCTGGGACGGCTACCGGTTCCATTCATTCAGTGGCATGGATAAGTAGTCTGCTGGGCTTTGACTGCTAGACCTTCAGCACTTAAGTCTGCTCATACACACGTATGAATAAAACATTTGCTTATCAATTGTTCATCTGATGCACAGGGACGAGAGTGGCACTACGCAAGGGCCGGAATAATGGCCTGTCATCTCGCTGAGCCAACCATAGCCAGGGATAATGACTGCTAATGCTAATGGAGGTCTAATTTCCAACGCTGCTCTTCAGGGTGGAAAACAAGGGCACTGCCTCCATAAATAAGTGTGCATGTGGCATGTTTTTGTACGGAAAATTAGAGTTTGTCATTGAGGGGATAATAGCTTGTCTGGGGTAGGGCAAACTGTTTTTGTGCTCGGTTAAACGGAACCAAAGTCGCACCGTAGCTTAAGATTCTGCTTTCGTTGGATGATTTTGGCTACTAGGGTTGTGTGCACCACAAAAGGTCAAGTTTAGCATGACACTGTCAGTCCCCAGTACCCAGTATACATATATTATGTAAACAAAAACTTATTTTGCATGCAATTACTCATTTTCGACAGCACTAATGTATTTATTAATTTATTCTTTGATTTGATTAATCTGAAATCAAAATCATTTATAACATTGCAAAATATCTCTGTCACTTTTAAAGAATGTAAGTGATCTCTGAAGTAAAAATTACTTGAAAGCGCTATTCTTTCAATATGTTATAGTAAGGCTTTGAATCAATTAATACATCATTAAATCATTGAAATGTGCGATCATAAATATATTTAAACTTCACATCATCAAATGCATATAGATTCAACATAAAAGAAGTGGACTATGAATAATATTTGATAAATGGCATACTTCACCAGATCAGTTAACAACAATATCCATCAACCTGCTACCTATATCTTTGTTAAATGCTTTTTCTTAAATTACTAAGCCATCATTTTTAATATTACCGTGAGTATGATTTCTTGCATGAACACCTTTTTCAATGTTAAACTGTCCAAATTAATCACAGAAACTGTCAGCGGGATGGATGGGATTGTTAAAAGATAGCATTCTCTAAGTATTATAGATCTCCATGGTGTACTGGGCAAGTTGGGCTTCGACGACTAACCCTATTCACATCTAGCCTTTGGTCCAGCCAGGTACTTACCCTAATCAACAACCAGTCACTGGAAATAATGAATGCACAGAGGTCAGTTGGAGTTTGTTTGAGATGTAGGGAATACCCAGCACAACAGGATGACTCTGGGCAGATAGTGGCTAGATGCCATGTGTTGAGTGTCACTTAGACAGGCGGGCAGCCAGTTGCAGCCTGCTGGATTGTGTACATGGCATTTTCCTGACCCTGTGGGTGGACAAGCCAGGTTGGTGTGATGTGGAATGTGAGGGACAATAGTGCTTTTGATTGCAGGACTTCTGCAGTATTTGAGCACTCCTTCCAGACCATAAACAGCAGACCGTCTCTGTAAACCCAACTCACCCACTAGAGACGACAAAGGAGAGGATCCATATGTGTATATAACGAGAGACAGGCTCTTGCATGCAAGAGCTGCTGTCAGAAGAAGAGCTTCTGGTCTCTATACTAAGGTAAGAACTATCACTGTCTTGTCATTGGAGAGTTCAAAGAGCCGACGTTTTTGGCAGTCAACTGAGGCCTGAATCAGATTATCAAGGTCGGCTTTTTAAATGTTACATGATTTGTCTGTTTCCTTTACAGACTTTGATCACCTGACATTCATGCTTCTACGGCGTTTGAGAGAGCTTTGTGCTACAAACTGAGTTTTTATTTAGTGACATGGATATTTTTGGTCTTTGAAGGCAAAATTTAGTAGCTCTGTGGCTCAGTAGTGGTCAGTATAAAACCTTTTGCACGTTGTATGTCGGTATTCATGCCCTGATTTGATTGTTCCTTTGAATACTGTATGTTGTGTGAATCTGAAGTCAACTGAAGATACAACAAAGAAGTCTATCTGTAGAATGTCTTTCTTTCTTCTTGGTATGCAATACAAGAGAAAGTTACACAAGAACTTACATCATGAGCTTTCATTTGTTCTAACACATATCCAGTGCAATAAACTTTTAACTGTAGAGAGGGTACATACACACTACCATTAAAATATTTTTAAACAGTTTTTTCACTTATGCTCACCAAGGCAGTATTTTTTTGGCTTAAAAACATATAAAACGGCCAGCACCTAATCTCAAGTTCAATTTTAAGAGCATGTGAGATTGTGTAAAGGACTTATATTGTGTGTGTGTGTGCATTTGGGTCCGGTGATTTGTCCACAGGGCTCATCTAGGTGTTTTGGTCTCTGATGAAGATCATCTCTTTGTGCTGGTACACCATCTGATCTGGATATGGACTGAGAAACAGAATAAGAGAGAGACCGTACATGCCATTCTTTTTACGATGTAACAAACAAATTGTGTGTTAAGGGGAGTGTTCCCGGTTCTGGCTGATCTAGTTAATGCAGCCTAACAATCCTTTAACAGATTTGATTAATACATGTGTATCAGTGTGTTATGTGTAAGCCAAAGTAAAGACATGTGTCTTTAATCTAGATTTAAACTGACAGAGTGTGCCCGCCTCCTGAACAGTATTAGGTAAATTGTTCCAGAGTTTGTGTGCTAAATAGGAAAAAGATCTGGTGCCTTAGATTCAGTAGATTTTGATATTCTAGGTATTATCAAATGGCCAGAGTTTTGAGAACGCAGCAGACGTGGAGGACTATAATGTGATAAGAGCTTGCTTAAATATTGAGGAGCTAAGCCATTCAGGGCTTTATAAGTAATTAACAAGATTTTAAAATCTCAAAACGTTGTTTGATAGGGAGCCAGTGCAGTGTTGACAGAACCGGGCTAAAATGCTCATACTTCCTGGTTCTAGTAATGACTCTAGCTGCTGCATTTTGAACTAGCTGTAGTCTATTTATCAAGCGTGCAGAACAAGCACCCAGTAAAGCATTACAATATCTAACCTTGAGGTCATAAACGCATGAATTGACATTTATGCATTTGAGGTTGAGAGCATAGGTGAAAATTTAGATATGATCTTGAAATGGAAAACACAGTTTTGCAGATGCTAGAAACATGGCTTTCAAATGAAAGACTGCTATCAAACAGCACACCTAGGTTCCTAACTGATGAAGAAGACTTGACAGAGCAGCCATCAAGTGTTGGACAGTGGTCTAGATTATTACATGTGGGGTTTTTAGGTCCGATAACTAACACCTCTGTTTTATCAGAATTTAACAGAAGTTACATGTCATCTAATTTTTTTATATCAGCTATGCATTCCATCAGTTTCTCAGTTTGGTGTGTTTTACCTGGCTGAGAAGAAATATAGAGCTGAGTATCATCTGCATAACAGTGAAAGCTAACACCACGTCTCCTGATAATACGTATCTCCCAAGGGTAACATGTAAAGCATAAAAAGTAACGGCCGTAGTACTGAGCCTTGAGGTACTCCATATTGCACTTGTAATCGATATGGTAGCGTACATTAAGTATGGGTTTCTTGTCTATGTTCAGCTTACTTTATATTCTTTCCAATAAAAGCTTCATTTCTCCTTTTGTTTCACAAGGGACAAATATACTGTTCTTCACCGTGTCATCTTTATTATAAATTGTAATATTCAGGTAATAAGCGTTAAGTTTTCATATTGAAAACATGTAATTAAATCAGTTATTATAGGCAATTTAATACCTTTTCCACAAAAGAATAATAATAAAAAACGTGTAAAAGACAACCTATGAAATATCAAACCATTGTTTTGGCCTACATTTTTATCATTTAAACTAGAGTTTAGAAATCTACCTTCACTCAGACTCCAGTCTTATGATGCTGCTGTTGTTTTGTTATTTTAACTTGTTTATCCAAAAGCAGAAATATATTCAAATTTTAGTTTGGAGAACTGAATTTACAATAATTATTCCTATGTTAAGAAGTTGAACTACTGTAACTGTTTGAAAACAACATACAAACCCACTGCAAAAGAAAACACACATTTATGTAACTGGATAATTGACTCAAAACATTATACTTTCTGAGATAAAGCCTTTGTGACAACTCACCCGTGTGACAACTAGCCCCAGGCTCACTTTTATAGATTTATGCTGTGCATTTGAAATCCACAGAACCATATCTGCAGAGAGTCGGTGTGTGGTATTTGTGCATATTTGTGTTTGTATGAGTGGGAGGTGTAGGGTTTCTGTAGGCATGCCAGTCGCTGTGCTGCCTGGGCCAGAAGAAGTGGTGCAGGGTCCTGGCAGTGGCCAGCAAATCGTGTTCCATCCAATCGGCTCTGATTGGTGGAAAAGCCTCTCTGTAAGTCCTCGCCAGAGGCTCATTTCCGCAACTGTTTTTGTTTTGAGCCGATTCAGCACAATTTTTGTCAAACACACAAATCACTAAGCGGCGAGGGTGTGAGTAGGGACTCATAATGGCACATAAACACAAAACAGCAAGAGATCCTGCATTGAATAAACCGTTCCACCAAAGATCCTACCTTACTCTCTCCTGATCATTCTGATGCCCACATCTGATGAATCATAAACAACCAGAATTAATCATAGGCAGTGGATTAAATACAGAGAGAGAGAAAGAGAGATTGAAGAAAGACTGAAAAATGACAGTGAATTAAGAAGAATCGCCTGAGGAGGGGATGCATTAGAGCCGTGCAGAGGCATTAATTCACTTCCTGCTCTGGGGAACATAGCATACAGAATTTCTCATTGAGACACATCTCAGGTTCTGTTTGTTTTGGCTACGTTTCATGGCTGTATGAGCCTGGACAGCCGGATGTGTTTATTTCTTCACAGATGTCGGTTGAGATTATGCAGCACTGAATAGGTGACAGTATGTCGTCATGGTCAGTTAGCAAGGGGTCCCAGAAGAGGCCTTGAGTACTGTGAATGATGTGTGGGATGATGGCTAATCAGTGATGGGATTGGACTAAACAACAACTCAGGGATATGCCATCATAAATCACATTATAAAGTCACTCACTATACTGCATGTGCATATAATACAAATTATTGCCATCTGTATTGTTTATTCGATTATTATTATTGTTTACTTTATTGTGACAAGAAATTGAAGTGTGCCAGCTCAGGCTATGTAATTTATTATTTTATGACTATTTTTCTACCTCATGTTTTGTCAACCCTTTTATCGGCACAAGCATTACTAGTTACTATTTGATTTTTTATGCCACTGAATAATATAGGCATTAGTGCAATGATATATCGACTCCTAAAATTTTTATTTCTCACATCTTTGAAAACAGGGACAAATCCAATGCCATCCGTGTTACCCACATGCCAATTTAAAACCAATTTGCTAATTGTTAACTAATAGTCAGGTTCACAAAAGCACATATTGTACACTTTGAAAGGATTTTACTTTTTAGATATTGATTATATTAAATGTAAGAAATAATTGTTTAATTTTGCATTGCATGATGCCCCCAGTAAAGCCTTATATAAAACATTATAGAGGAGTGATGCATACTTATGTTTTAAGTGTAGGAATTCTGGTTAAGAGAAGATCTAACCTACTAGAAATGATGGTACTTGAATGCACATTATTTGTTTTTTGATGAGAATAAAGGGGCAGACATTAGGTGCGTTCGACTTCATGCGGTGCTGCGCAGACCGATCGGTAGCTGACTTGAAGAAGTGCATGCCGGTTAGAAATTTTGTCCGACTTGAACCGGCGCCGACGCCACGTGACGTTCACGTGTTGCATCAAAGTAACGCGAGAGCGTTTCGAGAACAGCCGGCTTGCTCAGCCAGCGCAGCATTTCAGGAGCGACTGCACCAGGCTGTGATGACGTCACAGCTTCTCATGATTGGCCACATTCACCACATGACGATGATCACGAGTGTTTCGTGCTTCAATCCATATAATTGCATAACAAATCAATTTGCATGCCATTTTGTAAATAGTTTACGATCTTTTGACTGCAATACATTTTTTCCCCCTTAAATTCTTTATATTGGATTTGTGTGTATTGAGTGTATTATTGTACTTTTTTCATACAGACCATTTATAGTATTCAGCTGCATATTTAAGTCATATTTTTTATGGAATAACTAAAATGTCACAGACATTTAATGTAATGTTCTCAACATTGATTGATGCTGAAATCTGTAGTTGCTGCTTCACTTGCATGTGCTGCATTTTGCTAGTGTGCATTGTCAATTGAAAAATACAACATTCAGATCACTTTTATACACTGGTATAAATTATAATAAAGACAAATACATTGTGCCTGTGCATCTATGATTTTTCTTCCTACAAAAAAAGGTATTTCTATAGCTTCCAGTTCATCTGCAATAAAGTAGGTAAACGCCACGTGATCTGCCATGTTTGAGGAAGCAATGAGATCCCCAACGTGTTCGGCTGGACGGCTCCGTTTTCAGCTCCTCCTCGACTGCTTTCGGCTAATCTCACCGATCGGTCTGCGCAGCGCAGCATGAGCACGAACACACCTATTGTAACAAGGGAGACAGGGACGTGCGGATCCATGTGCAGTTTTATTATTGCAAGGTCGTACAGGCAGAGTCAGAAACACAGGCAAACGGGAACACGAGTTAGGCAAAATCGTTGTCAATAAACAAGGCAATGGTCAGGGTAGGCACCGAATAATCAATATCCAGAAAAGCAATCCAAGGTCAAAACATTGAAAACCAACAAGGAAATAACTCTCAAAAAAGAAACACAAGGGCATTCAAGACTTTGCGAATGTTGGTGTGTGAGTCTGGCTTAAATGCTGTGGTAAATGAGGGTGTGGGTGTGGCTAATTGAGAGCAGTGTGTGGTGCGTGATGGGAAATGCAGTCCAGAGGTGACTGTAGTGGCTGAGGATGAGAGCCAACAGACCAAATCATAGCAGACATGAATTCAAAGTACACCAATAAAAATATTTATATTTATTAGATAAATGCATACTTGTGGCAAAAACGTTGCTTAAAAATTAGACTATATTTAGAATGTGCAAATGAGATTTTTATATAATTTTGCCTTCATTTTGCAAATTAAAAGAAAAGTGATAGTGAGGGACAGCCAAAAATCTTATACTTCCCAGAATAAATGCTATTTAAATCACTGATTATGCATAACTGCATAATATATGTATCCCACACATTTAATTATCATTATTTAATCAATCATTCGTTGTATATGTATTTTAAATAACTATTGAATTGCTTATAGTTTAATATCTGTGTTTAGTATGGTTTTGCTTCTATCTTCTTGCTTGAAATGTTTCTTCCCACCAATTCTTAGTCAAATGTATCTTGTTCGTGTTATAGAAATCATGTCCAAAATTATATTCTGCAAGAGCGGGAAAATTCAGACCATGTGACAGATAACATTTGGATTTATGATTTGAGAGGAGAAATATCACCACACCCTGAGCTAGAATGATATCTATTGGTTACAACACGATTTTGGGATGTGTCCAAAGACACTATTCAAATTCACCTTTTTCGGGGTTTTTTAAGAGCCACGCCACGTGCTCCAGCCTGCACGCCTGCTGCTGCCTAGACATGATGAGAAGAAAACCATCTAGTCTCGTTACTTTATTTCTTTAAATTCTACACAAACTCTTGTTCGTGTAAGTTCAGTTTTGCATGCCATGTCTCCAAGTCCACTATAATCAGGATTTTAATATTCAGTGCAGAGTTGATGTTATACCGCTCATTCAGTGAATCACAGACAGACTCAGTGATAAATTATTTGTGTTTTAAATATGTAACTGTTAGAAATTGTTGAAATTAATTGAAATTACAAATGCAAAAATAGAGGAATTATTAAAATTATTAAAATATATTGAATATTGGCTGAAAATCTATAATATTGATTAATAACCAAATGTATATATATGTGTATAGGTGATGTTATATGTAGCTCATATATAGCTGATCTATCCCTAAATTTTGACATTGCCAGACCTTAGACCAACTCCATCTGGAAAAGTCCCAATGCTCCCTATGGCCTGTCCCTCCCTGGGGCTAATGAAAGGCACCGAGAGGAACATATAGCCAGTCTGACAGCCGCACTGAATGAGACACAAGGGGTTTCATGACTGAGGGAAAGCTCCTTAATCATGAGACTTTTGCTGGAATGATTGTGTCTCTGTCCCTTTGCGCTGGACGTGTGCTGAATTCCAGCAATGCCTTAAGTAACAGCAGCATTACTGCCACTCTGGCTCTGTCTGAGAGAAACAGAGCATACGTGACCTGCAGGCATTTCTCTTATTGTATTTATCTGCTGAGTGCTTCAGGGATCAGTTGAGGTGCATCCTGTGGGAATTTGTTTGTTCCTGTGCTTGTTCATTTTTTGATTGTTGCTGTAATTGAGGAATCATTACAATTGAAGGATGATTGTTGATTTATAAACATTTGTATGTTGTACAGTAAATGTGGCCTGATGGGTAGGTCAAATCTGGCTGAGGTCACTTTCAAAAAACACCTCTTATTCTCCCTTTAACGCAAGACCGCTCACTCAACGACCATCTTGGCAACACTCCCGGCAGATAATTTCTAGGCAGCAGGCATTTCGAGTACTCTGCAGCTCCTATCTACTTAAATTGGGAAAGAACAAATCTTTAAAACTACTTGTCAAAAAGAAAAAGCAATCAGATCGGAATTTAACAGAAAAGTGGGACTTCCATTCCTACTACCACTGGCTGAAGTGTTGCAATTTTTTGGAGTAAGCCGTCTTCTCTTCCTTATATTGTCCCTGTATTTTTAATTTCTATATGTAAAGAGGTAACTGATTACAAATGCATGCTTATTATTATTATTAATTAGGCAACAACATAAAAATAAAGAGGGAAAATAAAGATGTGCAGTATATAATCAGAGCTGTGATTCAGATGTGGGAACCATTGTGACTGTGATATTGCTTTTATAAGCCTACAGCAATTCCATAAACAAGCAGTTAATATCTATTAACCTACATTTTACACACAGTTATTTTATCTTACTTGCTTCACTAATGAAAACAGCTCTACCACAGCAGAATTAATGAACAGAACCAGACATATACACTGTTGGGGTTCATTCTTGAGTAAATCAGTTCATGAATTAATGGTTTCAGTCAATGTTTCAGTTACTTACTTATTGCTTGTTTCGTTCCTGAGTGAATCATTGTTCTGAAATGAATCAGTTTGGATAAATTATGTTTGAGGAAACTATTCAAGGATTTTTCTTCGTATACCGGCGTTAGTGGGAGCCAACAGGTCGAAAGTCCAAATGTTTCAATGCAGCTTCAAAGGGCTCTACCCAATCCCAGCTGAAGAATATCTAGTGTAACAATCTGTCATTCAAAAAAAAAGTAAACTTTTTAACCAAAAATGCTTGTCTTGCCCTGCATTGTGTGTCTGTGACACGCATGAGGTAATCACACTGAAAAGGTCAGACGTGGATAGTTCTTCATCTGTGTATTTCAGTTAAAAAGGTAGGGTAGAGCGACAAACTCCACCTCATTTTCTCCTCCAACATCAAAATCATTGAACAGTGTTGTTTAACTCCTTGGTTAAGAGCGTTTGATTTGCTTTGAATGTTCAATTTGTAAACAGCATGTGACCTTTCCAACGTGACTAGAGTAATGCATGAATTTGAGCTAGTTTTTTACCGATTGTTTTGCTAGTTAGCAAACATAATTCTTGGCTAGGATCATTTGGGCCCTTTAAAGTTGCACTGAAACTGCAATTTCAATTTGTTGTTTCCTATTGAAGTGCACTATATAAGGAAAAATCCTGGAAGGTTTTCCTTAAAATTCTTCAGTTATAAAAATTTAAGCGAATAAAGAAAGACATGAACATCGATATTTATGAAACTTATCCTTTAAAACAAACACACTTTTGGGCAAAACGTTCACAGTGGAATAAAAAAAAAGTTCTTACTTTATTTAATCTTAAGTGCTGCCAGATGATTATGCAACTTTAAACTTTGAACTGTGTGTGTTTCAGCTGCAGGGCGGCCCTCGTGGCCGGGATGCCACTGTGTACCCTGCCAGTCGGCGGTGGATCCTGAGGGGCAGGAGCTGCCCACCCAGTGCAGGGGCCAGAGGGACAGGCACCCTGAGCACGACATGAATCTCTGCTGGAACGAGATCAAACGCAAATCCCACAACATCAGGTATATCACATCTTTTACTCACCCTTCTATAATATCAGCCTTCTATTATGTTCAATGTCTTCTGGGGAATTACAACCTTGTCTCAGTAGCACCAGTTAGAGATCTACATAGTCTCCCAGTCTCAGAGGTGCTAATGAAACCATTGATTGAGTTTGAGCTGTTTTGCATGCCATCTGTATGTCTGTATGCGCTGCAGTGTGCTATGTTTACATACTTATCCTCCTAATTACAGCCTCGACCCCAACTTCTCTCTGGGGACAAATTTACCAGGTTGTGATTGGTTTAGACATCTTCCCTGCAGCACAGGGTAATAAGATCATCCCAGGATGGCCAACAGCAGCGGTACTCTTGTCAGTACTCTGACATCATCCAGCCCTGAAGGAAGACTACAGCCATACAACATCACATGTAATGAAAATGGATCGAATACTAAGTGGCTTCTATAAAAGACCCTCTGGGATTATATTGCACCAGCGTTGCGGTGACTGACTTTTACAGCTGGCCGTGTTTTGACAGACAGATGTCCCTTGCATCTAATCGCCTGATTGTTCAACTTTGGCATCTGTAAAATGCAACGGCAAGCATTTTAGTAGAATTAAATCATGTTAGATTTTTGTTTGGAAGCAAATAATATATTTTCTTTGGTAAATTAATGGATTATTGTCAAAGTTTTCACTTGTGTCGGTGCTACTGTGTTGACTGTTGAGCTGGCATTATTTATTTTATGCCCAATGTCTTGATTTTTGTAGATTACGTTTCAGAGCAACAAAACATGAATAATTTACTTGGAAATTTTAGCTGTTTTTTTTTCTTTCTCAAGCGCTGTGACAGAAAGAAATCAAACAGACTTGCTAGCGGGGCAGAACAGAGCTTGTCTTTGTCATTCTCATCAGAATGTTTGGCTTCATTGGGGTCCACTCACACAGCAGTGAATGTGCTGTGACCGGGGGGCTATGTGGCTGAGGGGGTATATGGGTGGACAGAGGCATGCTGGGAATGTTTGATTGCAGACGTGCCTGGATGTTTCTCACCTCTCTGATGGCGCAGCTGTGAGTGGGTGCTGATGGTGTGATTCAAAAACCACATCCCTAAAGCTCCTCAAAGCATCTCTTTGTCTGTGTAGATTGTAAATAATTAACACATCTGAACCGCCACGACTGACTGTGTCATGCTGTACTTTGAAGTTAAAGCTAGTACTCTTCGGTTATATCATTGCACAGTACAAAGTATACTTGCAGGGCTTGCAGTGGGGAAAGTAAGAAAAAGAAGGCCATTCCAGTTCAGTTCTGTTTTGTTCCACGCTCAGCACTAAATGGCAGGGGAGAGCATGGTGACCTTTCAGCCATCCTCAAAGCCTCATCCAGTCTTTTCAACAGCAGGCAGAAAAAGGCTTGATTGAGCACTAACAGCATGCTAATTGCAGTCCTTTCTCTGAGTTTTAGGCTCGGAGATTAGAATGTTAAAAACCCTTTTGCTAATGGGTCTACTGTCATGTCAAATCTGACATGGAATAAATGTACTTTGTGCATCTGAGTGCAGTCTACGAAAGGGAGAGGAAATGGAATATCCTTATATGTTCTTTAATTTATAAAAAGGTAGAGATGTTTAACTGTGTGGGCAGCAGGATTCGTTCGTCAGCTGTTAACCATTAAAGAGATAATTCTTGCTTAACCTCATGCTTTTTCTGTGGAACATAAAAGAAGATATTTAGAATAATGTTGAATGTTTTTTTTTTATTGTTGTTTTGTACATGTTGGCAGAAAATGGCATGTATGAGAATGGTTAATGGACTTAAAAACTCTGTACTCAGTACTCTGTTCCTTTCCATATAAAACCAGCCTGGTCCAGCACAGAAATTGTTACAGCAGGGCTATTTTGAGCTCAGCCCATATTCTGACAGTCTACTCATTATGAGGAACTTTCTAAATACGTTGCAGCTATCGGTAAACACTGCTGAAATGCACATATTTGTGTTTGTACCGGACGGTTGCTCAGTCCTCATATGACTGTAGGAAGGAACCCACATCAGTTGCATCATGACATGGGACCAAAGATGAAGAGCAACAAAAAAAAAAGGAAATGTTTGTGAGAGGTACACTGTGGTGTTTTGAGTTTCTTGCTAGACTTGCAAATAAACCCACTATTCAGACACCCTAATGAACGAACGAGTCAAAAGGGATTTCGAAGTGCATGAATTATTAACTACAAGTCTACCCGGCTGTGTTTGTAGGGATTAAATCAAATAAAGCTTGTCCGGCGTGCTCATCTATCAGCGTGGGGCTGAGCGGATTGCTCTCTTTTGCTGGGTAGACACAATGCACTGCTGATACAGTTGCATTCTCTGCTCCAGCACTCTTTGAGGAAATAATAATCATGCATTGACATAAACAACCAACAGCATGGGGTCCCTCAGAGAAATGAGAAATTGTAGTAAGGCTATATCAAATTTTCGCTGGGATATGCTGCTAGGTACTTAGGCGGCCATCATCATCCCTAACTTGGCACAAGTAGCAGGGAAGCTAATGATACAGTTGGCCAAGTCTAGACCAGCAGACAGGTTCCCTCACTTAAGCTCTCTTTTACTCACTAGTGAGGTAACTCAGACTTGTGGCTTTTCTGACAAATCTTGTTAAAGTAAAATATCTGCTAGGTCCCACCTGAGACCTGCCCATGATCTGGCCTTAAAACTTCTGTACACATGTCTCTTACAGATAATTTATGCTTTAAGCTGGGCTTTATTGGATGTGAGTGAATATATGAATATACAAGTGTCTGTGCGGGGTACATATCTAAAGCTCTCTTGCAGAAAATGAATTCTATTTTGCATCCTAACGCTCACATAAAATATTCCAATGGCGCGTTCCAATGGAGTGTTTATGCGTGCACAATGATATATATGGAAGCGGCTGATATTACAGGTGCGGTATTTGTATGCGTGTGAGGGTCTGTGCAGCGGCCCATTGTGTTTGCTTAACTGTGTCTTATAAACAGAATGTAGGGTAATGAAAGAGGCGAGACAGGCGATGCTGAATTGTAAGGCTCATTTCTCCCATGGCGCCATCACCTTTTTTAGCCAATGGCTTCATTGCGGGTGAGAATCTATGCTCGATGCCAAATCTCCTATCTCTCTTTTTCATTCAGTGTAACATTTCAAGGCTTGTGTCACTGAAAGGACAGGCCTCAAAGACAGTGGCGAGCAGAGCCTTAGGCAATGCTTCTGAAATGGAAACACAAATGAAAGAGAAAGGAGCACACCAAACACCTCACACTTCAGCATTTAGTTATTCGCTTATCCATGAAGCAAACCCTTCCTGATGGTTATCATGCAACCTGACCAAAGAACTAATGAGTTTTATCTGTTCTTATTTTGCTTTAATCTGTAAGTCTCTACATTTGCATTTTATCATGTATCAGATTACTTTGCCATTCGTTTGCCTCACATAAATGCACTCACAATTAACAGTCATGTGGCCTGTCTGTTCTCTGCTATCTGCCTCAGTCTAGTTTTAAAATTATTAAGTATTAAAATTAGTTTAGTTATCACTAGCAATTGCGATTTACGTATTGCAACTTCTACATATACTACATTAATAATTTTGATGTGTTGAGTATGTAAGACATTTTTGGACATATTCTGAAGTGCTCTTATTTGACAGTGTAAAAATTAAATTCTTAGATTTGTAACATATGTCACTACATGTAGTACACTAAATTTGGTAACACTTTAGTATAGCAACCAATTCCCACTATTAACTAGTTGTTTATTAGCATGCTTTTAATAACATATTGGCTGTCTATTAGTATTTATAAAGCACATATTCTGCATGACCATATTCTACATCCCTAATCCTAACCCGATACCTAAAATTGAATAAAAAATATCTATGCAAGAGTAAAAAAATGTGTGCATGGGTTCAAACATGTATGTTACTGTGAACTAATTGGGATGCAAACACCTAAATCTGCTTTTGTTGCATTCATATGTAAGTATCCTTGGTTAAAATGTCTGCTAAATAGATAAATGTAAAAGTCATTTAGAACAGATAGCTCTGAAAAGGCATGAATGATCCTCAAAAAATGGCTTGCTTTGTCCCTGCCATGTGTGAACATTGTAAAAGTAGCTCCTCATTGGCCACTGGTATTGATTACTATACCCTAGGCTAGCCATCATGCCTGATGGTTCATATCGAACAAGCGACGTTACAAGACTGCCAGAGCACTCCGCACAGCTGTCACCTGTTTGCTTCCACACTCACTAGCAGTCACAGCCAGCCCACACAAACATGCCATCTAGCTCCCGCAACAGAACCGATCCAGATGCCTCCAACATGTGCCATCTCAGCGCTGCAATCCAATCCATTAAAAGCCCTCCATTAATCTCCATTTGTTAACCCGAGTTTGCTACCTGGAGCCAAGCGAGGAGGTCTATAATACTGCCCTGCCCTGATTCCATTGGGCTTTATTTGCTTCTCCTCCTCTGTAAAAGGACTACAGGATTTGGATGCTTGTCCAGCAGAGGCATTGTTTGATTTTGTGGCTTTTGGAGGAATCCCCATAAAGCCTTAGAGAAAGATAAGATGATCGATGGTCTAAGTCTGAGGATTCTGCTCAAACTCAGCGGCCTGCGCAGGATGGGTTTACTGGATGTAATGTACTATATCTGTGCTGGCAAGGGAGGCAGAGAGATGCTGTGCAATGCTCAAATACGGCACAGGTGTGAGGTGTTGCAGTCTTGCTGTGGATCAGTGAATTTGTAGCACAGGGGCTTGACTGTACAGGACGGATCATACCCTAGCAAGCATAAAGGGGCAGATGTGTCCCTGTACTCACAGCGCTGGATGCAGGAACTGCTCTGATTTAGTCAAATGTGTCGAGGCACCAAACCTAAGAAGAAGTGAAAAAAATTTGCATTGAGTAAATGGGTGTAATTTAATTCAAGCTTTTATTCAGCAAGGGTGCATTACAAATGAGAAAGGCACATTGCAAATATCCCTAGTATTTCAATAAACTTTTTTCCCCCCTGATTTTAGATTCTATAAGTGCAGTATTTAGTTTGATTGCTTTTAAAGACATCTACCTGAATCACCTTCATGAGCTCCACGGCTTGTGTAAAACCTGGAGGACATCTCACTGTCTGAAGAATGGAAAGAGTTCACATGATAAATGTGACATAGTTTACATAGTTTAGACTCCAATGTATTCAATAACACTCAATAAACCATTGGCATTGCTAGCAAGAGCAGCCTGATCAACGTCAGTGACTTTTTATACAAGTGCTTGATACACACTTACCTGTAACATTCTTCAATATACAAAGCTATCAAAAGCAATGTA
Source organism: Enteromius trimaculatus (assembly GCA_032361065.1). Lineage (NCBI taxonomy): Eukaryota > Metazoa > Chordata > Actinopteri > Cypriniformes > Cyprinidae > Enteromius > Enteromius trimaculatus. Next base: position 10,728,735 of record JAUMHP010000065.1, read on the forward strand.
TGCTGGTTATAGCTGAAGGCTAGCCGGTGACAAAAGGCCCTTTTAAGAACCCCTCCTTTCTATTTCTAAGCATGTTCAACCCTTCACTGCAGAGTTCATGTTACATGAACTCATTAAACTCACACAGACAGGAGCTTCATTTGATCATTGATGTGAACAGCACAAAAATCTACAGCTTGCTGTAGCTGTGACCCTTTGATGGGCAGCTGGGTTAGTAGCATTTTCCCAGGGTTCTATTCTTTTGTGTTTGTATGTGTGTGCGCGTATGTACCTTTGGAGGAGGTGTGTGTGCTTGTTTGTGTTTGTGTCTGTATGATGAAGGAGCCTTCAGGCAACTAAAGAACACACAGGCTCTCTAATGAAATGTCTGCAGCCTGGCTGCCTTTATTGAGTCTAATAACACATCATTATAGAGATCGCTGTGCCCACCCTCCTTCACTACAATAGAGGTCCGAACAGGTGAAGCAGGTCTCCTATTTGGCTTCTCTCTTTTCATCGTACCTCCTCTTGTTTTCTAATTATGCGGTGTATAATAACAGTTTCTTTTATTTCTACTGAGAATGTAATTTCAAAACACTGAAAATACATGTTTTGATGGCTTTGGTTCCATTGTTTTCCTGGAAAAATATTCTTTCATCTGAATTAAAAATATGTTTGCATGGGCTTTCCCATATCTGCCTGCGGTGTCCTAATGAGCGCATGCTTGCCTGACAATTGGCCTCTATCTGCGAATGATTAAAAATAACAAGCACATTAGTGTTTGGATGTCCCGGTGGACACTGTCGCTTCAATTATCCCTCAGTGGAGGCTACGTTCAACTAGCCCTGTTGATAAAAAGTCATCCCTCAAAACAATCTGTGTAAACCAGAGGTCAATTTGTGAGTAAAGATACACTGAGGCTAACAATTACTGCCTTTTTGCTTTGTCATTTAACAGGTGCTTATCCAAAGGGGCTCCATATTACATGGACAGTCCCGCTGGAGCAACCTCTTGCATAACGATTACAACTATTAGATTTCAGGATTGTTGGAGTTTGTACTGGGTACTTGTCCAGATCCTTAGGCTACACCATCCCTAAACATTTGATTATTTTCTTTAGACCTCAGTAGATATTAGGGATACAATGGTACAGTGAGCCCACGGTTCGGTTTGTATCACGGTTTTCTGCCCACGGTAACGGTTCATTTCGATACATCAATATTACTGTACAGTACTGTATGTGAGCTCTAACATAGTGGAAGTTCATTTGCCCTTTCTATTTCAAGTTATCAAGGTACAGAGACGATATTAATGGTAAAAAAGTGAAATTATGTCAAAACACCACATTTATTTCTAAAAAAGAACACTTAAGTGTTCAATATAAAAAGGACAATATAAAAAGTGCAGTATAAAGTGAAATATAAACATGAACATTATTCAAATAAATATTGACAGCAACAAGATAGGCTAGTCTGTAGCTTTACTCTTAAAGTGCTGGAATAATTTTGCTGCTGAAATGTTAATCTATGCAGCCTGAGCCAGAAACAGAATTGATTCGTTCGATTCGAGTCTTTGGATTTTTCGAGTCGTTCGTTCATCACGTGATAGCCCCATAAGCTTAACCAATGCAGCCTGAGTCGTGCGCGACTGAACGAATCACTCCCACGAGATGACTCTTTCTTCCCGAGTCACATTAAAGATTCATTCAAAATGAACGAATCGTTCAAGAACGACCCTTCACTAGTCTTAAGAAGTTCTGACCATTGCCTGATTGTCTATGCGCTTAATACACAGAAAATGCCAATTTTAATTAAAATGAAAGTTTAATGCCTCAAATAGGCTACCGAAATATTGTGGTTCACGTGGGTATACCGAACCGAATAGGGCGAACCAAACCGGTGCATCCCTAGTAGATATGGACCTTAATGTGGCAGTGGTTCTTAAACTTTTTTTTTTTTTTATAAATCCAGAAACTGATGATGGTGAATTATCAAACCGCAGTTCTTATTATGTCTCATTTAAAGTTATTGAAGGAAAAATGCGTTTTATATGAACTTCAAATTGCACAAATTACAATTATGAATTGAAAATGCGCCTAATTCAAATGCGGCAATTTCCCAAAAACTCGCATGAGGTGTTTTTAAGGCAATTTGAAAAAGGAGTAATTTGCAAAACTGCAATGGTAATGGATGTTTCGCGTTTACAGGTCGCATGTCATACGATCATATGTCATATATAAAAAGTCATATGAGCTTTCTTCAATGTACTGTAACCTCCAATAAACATTTGAAGAGTTAATTCACCCAAAAATGAAAATTCTGTCATTAATTACTCACCCACATGTCGTTTCAAACCCATAAGACCTTCATTCATCTTCAGAACACAAACTAAGATATTTTTGATTATATCAGAGAGCCATTTGTCCCTCCATAGACAGCAACACAGCTGAAATGATCCAAGTTCCAGAAACGTAGCGAATTCATCAGTAAAACATCAGTGGCTCAACTTCACTTTTACGATGCAGGGGCTTTCCCTGCCATTCATGCTTAGACATTTTTTTCACTGTACTCGTCTGCAAGTCAGTGTGGCTCTGAAGTATGGCCACTAAAGCTGATTTTGGCCACTCTAATTGATGCTTGTGTTTATTCCAGCTACACCACGCATGCTTTTGAAGAGGCTCTGTGCTTCTTCTGTGAAGATATACGCATACTGTAAGCCTCCTTTGACTAAATAATTCAAATAATAACAAAATCTGTCAAATCTCACCAAAATCCATTGCCATGACATAAGGTTACGTTTTTAGTCACACAACATTGGTTAATGTCATTTCGCAATATTTTTTTTAATCAACATTTATACAATTTATTGCAAGGTTTTGTGCAAATCTGTAATGGAAAGGCGGCTACTGTTGTCTAAATTAGTTTGAGCAAATTATTGACTCTTGACTATTGACTTTTACTTATTTGAGATAATGGCGCAAAAGGAGCCCATGCAAAGCACACCTGGAGCCAAAAAACATAATAGTGACCAAGGTAAATATTGCTGAGATGAGCCAAAAAAAGTAGCTTTTTATCTAGAATTCAAAGTTGTGTGTGTGCTGCAAATCTACTGTAACACTGCCCACACCTCAAAAAAAGCACCATACCTACAGTGAAGAAGCATCATGCTGTGAGGCCGCTTTTTTATCAGCAAAGGCTGAGCATCTTGTTAAAATGGAAGGTAGACAGAATGTAGCAAAAACTGCCAGAAGGAAATGAATTTATGAACTCATGCAAAAAACATGTATTGACACAACAGGTGAATGTCCTACAGTTGTCTTGTAAAATCACAACATCTTGCGACCAACCTAAATGGCCTGGAGCCAAGCATTATGTTGTTCACCCTTGATTTAATGCGACCCAAGCTGTTTTAGTATTGGCAAGCATTGGTTATTTTTACTTAATGTCACAATGGTGATTCAGTAGTCATGCAAACAATGTATTTTAAAGAAAAAAAAAAATGTCATGCTTAATACCTTTGTCGTAGTTATTTCTTTCCTGCACTCCCTGGGCTTTGACAGTGCTATTGAGTGCCATATAATGGTCTAAAAATAATGCAGGTGTGAGTGTCTGCTGCATGCTGGGACACTGGGGGTTATTGCAACACAAGGTTCTTCTCTCTTAATCCTCTATGCAGCATCAGGTGGGATGCTGACAGAACTAACCTGTCTCTAAAACAATTCCAGTCCATGTGGGCAGGTGGCTAAACGACTGGCTTTATATTTTATTTATCACCTTGTGAAAATGGGATTTCTGGAAACAGATAAGATTTCATCCCATGTAAATACAGGGTAATGGGTTGAGACGTGCTTTCCTGTTTCATTACATGCTGAGATGTGTTATGCTCTTCAGTATGCATAACTCTAGGTATAAGATGAAGGCAGGTTGAAGCTAAGTACAAGTGTAAGTAGGTTAGGAGAGTTAGCATGGTTCAGGATAACCCGTGCTAGTGCCATCCAACCAAAACACAATTTTAATGTAATGCATTATTCACTTGTATTACTTTATATGTATTTTAATCACATTATATATTAAACTTGAAAAAATGTACACTATGAGTCCTGTGGAGCATTAACAACATATGCTGCTATCGAACTATTTTGGCCTGTTCACCAGAGAGTAACATTGCAAAACCCTCAAAAATAATAAAACAGAAATGGTGACAAGGTTCCGTAACAGTATGTCTTGAGATTATAGATTTGGACAGTTTTTCAATGCTGTGATCTCAGTGCTGTCTAGGTTTTGACCATGGGTCCATGCCCTGTGGCGGGCTATCGTTTGCTGTGTTGGCAGGGTACGGCTGGAGGCCTTTTCGGACAACAGCAGCAAGCTCCAGCTGTCCCTGCAAGAGATCATCGAATGGCTGACAGCTAAAGACGAGGAGCTGTCCGAGCAGCTGCCCATAGGTGGGGATGTGGGAGCAGTGCAGCACCAGCGGGAGTTTCACCAGGTTGGCTTTACACTCATGCTGTCTTTCTTCACATTAGCATATCTTTTCTCTTGCTGACTTTGCTCCTGAACACGGTTAATCTGGTCGTCCATCAACATAACAGAATCAATTCAATATTTAAGACTGCAATATGGCAGTAGGAGTTCAGACAGAATGACATTAAATACTGGAGACCACCCACCTGTAAGTTAATAAAAAAGCCTATGAATCCATTATCAAGATGCAAAAGTAGACCTGAATGAAACATGTTAATTGGAAATCTGAACCCCCGTCTGTTCAGAAACCACAAAGAGGCTTGCAAGATCACTGAAAATAGAACAAAGAGAATTGTGGCACCAACTGAAGCATGCAACTTTTAAGTTTACACTTTTTTTTCTGCACAATTTAGTGATAGTTCACTTAAAAAGATTTTTCTAATCTTTTTATAACATTCATATATTTTTTATAAAAGTCATTCTAATCTGGTATAACATTCTTTCTGACACCGGAAAACGGATGGGGAAATTTGGTCCACAAATTAATGGGTTTGGAAGCTTCAATGTTTCATTTCGGAGTAATAGACACAAAAGTATTAGGAAAGAATTACACAGGTAGCTGTGGATCTTATAATGTTTTACAGACATGTATGTGTATAAATTACAGTTAAGTGGATAGTTTACCCAAAAATGAAAATTCTGTTATTAATTACTTACCCTCATGTCGTTCCAAATCCATCAGACTTTCATTCATTCTTGGAACACACATTAAGCTATTATTGATTACATCTAACAGCTTTTTGATATTTCATAGACATCAATGCAGCTACCACATTCAGAGCACAGGAAGGTAGATAGGACAACGTTAAAATAGTAATCAGTGGTTCAACCATAATTTTATGAAGCTACAAGAAAGAGAAGAAATCATTGAATAAAGATATGATTTCTGTAGATTCATAAAATTATGGTTGAACCACTGATGTCACACAGACCTTTCTGGGCTTTGAACGTGTCAGTTGTGTTGCTGTCTATGGAGGATCAGAAAGCTCTTGGGTTTCATCTAAAATGTCTAAATTTGTGTTGTGAAGACGAACACATGTCTTACAGTATTGTAACAACACGAGAGTGAGTAAATAATTACAGACTTTTTTTTATTTTGGGGTGAACTGTTCCATTAAGAAAAAATTGGTAACACTTCAGAATAGGGGGTCAGAATAATGCATTAGTTAAGCATTAGTTAATGGTTAATTTGTTCACAATTAAGCATTAGTTGAGCAAAACACACTAGTAATTAATGATTAACTTAACATTTTAAGGGCATGAATTATTCATTAGTTAAGCACAAATAAACTAGTAATTTATGATTAACAATTACGCATCAGTTAAGCATGAACACGTGTATAACTAATGGTTATCTGTTCATATAGTAAGCATATAAGGATAAGCATATTATCCATTATTTACAATTCATTAGTCATTTTAAAGACTATAAACAAACAGACTCTTTGACCCCATGTTCTAAATCTCCATTATGAGTGATATTCAAGTTTATTGATTAGGAAAAGCTAATAATTAAAACTAAACTACAATTAATATAGTGCTAATAAATGAAATTTGACCACCTATTCTAAAGTGAAACTTAAATCCATATTAATTATGGCACCTATTGAGTAATATTCAAGTTTATAGACTATAAGGTAATAATTAAGGCTACACTGCCACTAATTTAGTGCTAATAAAGGAAGTTTGATAAATGTTTGATTTTAAAATGACTAATTAATTGTAAATAACGGCTAATATACCCTTATTATACGTTCAAATAATCATTAGTTATATGTGTGTTCATGCTTAACTGATGCATAATTAACATAAAAGTTAATCAGAAATTAATTATACTAATACTAGTACTAACTAATGCATAATTCGGGACCTTAAAATGTTAGGTTAATCATTACTTACTAGTGTGTTTTTGCTTAACTGTGAACAAATTAACCATTAATTAATGCTTAACTAATGCAATATTCTGGACCCTTAAAATAAAGTTTTACCAAAATATTTTACCATAGGTGAAATATCTTTATATTGAATAAATGTAGAGTCCTGAGATTATACAAATTCTGTGGTTAGTTAACATTTATTTAAGCACGAACAATAAACAAGTTAAAGCAATGATTTATTCATGAATTACACATCTCCACTTCTCTCATGAACTCATAAGAATCTAGCAGAACTGGGGTGGATATCATAATTTTGCATTATACGGTTTTGAAAAGACATAAGGGTGAGTAAATGGTGACAGATTTATTTTCATTTTTAGGTGAACCATCCCATTACATATTTACTACTCTCCTGTGCATACACATTATGTTCTGCATTCAAACATGTATTTTCTTTCTCCAAATACACAAACACAAACTCACTCTCCCAGATAAACACACACCTTGTAATTGGCCCTGCGCTACTGCAGGATACTGCTTCCATCTTAGCACCAATTTCCAGTGCTGTCAGCTGAATAAAGCAGGAAAAAGAGGGGGACTGAGTGAAAAGATCGAGCGAGAGAGTGAGAAAGAGAAAGAGAGAAAGCAAGCTCTTTCTTTCTGTGACTGACACACTGTGAAATCAGCCTCCAAATTAAATGACCTCTATCTTACTGTCCGTTTCTTGACTTTTACCTATTTTTCCCTTATTATTGCTTCTTTATGTAGATGCACATGCGCATGTGTATGCACCCCCATCCTGGTACCTTCATTTTTTCTGTCACGCACTGTTCTCTTTCCCTCCAATTCAATGCTGTAATGTACAATGTTCACGTTCCCAATGTGCCACATCGCCCTAAAACTTTTTCGACAAAGCACAGTGCAAAATTACACATGCTGCTCTGCTGAGAATTACAGCATTTTAAGAAATTTGAATTATTGATCGTAAGTGGATTTCGTCCTCTGTGTTTTAATAATATACTCTTTTTGTCTTCCCCTGTGATAATTTTTCTGAGGTTCTTGACAGATTTTAACAGATTGGGTTTGCTTTAAAAACTATGTATATACTAAAGCTTGCCCTAATACTAGTGCAGACTGAAATTGTAATCGCTTCCCCTGAGTTTTTCAACCCTAAGTAGATACCATCATTACTTAAGAGTACTTAGTTAAAGAAACAACAGAGACATCACCACACAGAAACAACCATTTCTTGAGGCTTTTCCTACAAATGTATAATTAATACTTGAGTGATCTTAAGTCTTTATTTTTGTTCGCTCAGCCAAAGGCAGACCTCTTGAGTATGAAGTTTAGCTGCTATTAAAGTTTTACAGTGAGTGGAAAGAAAACATTTTCAGGCCTTGGTTATTTCAGGAAATAGCATGGCATGGGCAAGAGGGTATGCTTTCCATGAAGACCCCTTAGGAGACCTCTTGTTTCCAACAGCCCGGTGGTATAATTTTTGATTTAGGTTTACAGTTTCTCAGTGGCAAACCAATTTGCAATATGCAAATAGGTAGGTAGAGGTTTTTAAGGACATGGTACATATTAATGGGGTGACTCCAAATTCAGTCATATTTGTAATATCTATAATCGGCATAAGAATGTAACACTGAGTATTTCCTGTGGGTAATATGAGAGATAAAATAAATAGTAATCTCTTTATGCTATAAGAGGATTGAACTTTTGGATCATCCAAATAAATGACTTTAAAAAGAGGGGGTAATATTTCTATGAGATTTAACATGGCACAATGAATGAATGAAGCTATCGTCTTAGTAACTAGTAGGGATTAGAGAAAAAAATGTAGGTGGTGCCTAGAAGTAGGGAATTTTCTCCATGTTTGATATACATCAAAGTTCAGGTCTTGAGCTGCGTGTCTGTACATTAGGAACCCAAATTGATTTTTGTTGTACCTTAGATGTTAAAAAAATGAATATATTTAGAAGAATTTTAAAGGGATTCTAACATACTCGAACATGTAGTTCCAACCAGTCTAGTTTTGGACCCCACTGATTTCCATTGCACGAACACAAACAGTTAATATCTTTATATATGGTTAGAAGAAAGAAATTCACACAGGTTTGGGAAAACATGAGGCATGAAAAATCCTTTTAATGCTAATCTGTCAATATCTGCCCAGGTAAAGCTGGAAAAGCAGAATCAGTAGATTGACACCTGAGAGGTTGATGGATGTTTTGGGGCTCCAATACCGTGTCTGTGAGCTATTTTATGTTTGTCAGTGAGGCTGCTTTCATGTTTATGCCTCTGCTGTTATGTTTGATCATGTCAGCGTGACGCACTAGTAAACATATGTTGTTGTGCGCAGGCTTTCATGGAAGATGTCAAATCCAGAGGGCCCTACATCTACTCTGTGTTGGAATCAGCTCAGACCTTCCTGGCACAACACCCTTTCCAGGAGCCAGAGGAGACATTGCCTGATGGCAAAGGTTTGTTCTCTAGTGATAAAATGTGGTTAATGAACCATTTTGATACATTTAACTACAGTAAGCTTCATGACACTGTGGTCCTGTGGCCTCAAAGTAATTAGTCACATGATGGGGCTAAGGTGACTGGCCTTGTTTCCCTTAGTATTTTGTAATTGCAACTAGCAATGGTTCCATTCAGATTTATTTTTCATTAAAGTTTGATTCATAGGGGAAAAAAAGAATCCTGCTAAAACTAGTGCATGTGAGTGTCATCAGATGCCTTATGTCTGGACAACAGTTTGTCATACAGTTCTAAAGAGTAATAGTACAGGGCAACGAAAAAAAAAGATGAATTTTAATAAACTTTTTTTATAATTAACACTTTGTATTTAGTCTTTCAGAATTATTTTTCAGTGATAAATATAAAATGTATTAAAACAAAATAAAAAATCTTGATAAGCAACACTAGATATCTCTACGCCTTTCAAGCACATTTATTTGTTCAATATTTCAACTGGAAAAAATTTAGCAATATTTGTATGACATGAAATTCACATTTTGGACAGTTTATTTGCATCTAGGTGTTTCCATTTATTTGTTTAATGCAATATCCCCACAAACATGTGAATGGATACCCATCTATTGACAGGCAGCTCTATTAAGTCTTTATTATAACTCACATTAACCCAGCACAGGTGCATAGAAATGGCAACGCCTGATGAGAATTTGCCTCCTCACATGAGGCTATCAACCCAATTCTGCATCCACATGTCATCATGAGTGTGTCTGTGTCATATGGAGCAATTAATAATGAAGAGATCAGGGCTATTGTTTTCACTCTCAGCTCATAGCCTCCCTATTCTTCCCCTCCTCTCCGCCACAGAAGTGTCTCCTCGCCGGCGAATGCTGAATGTAAGTCGCTCCGTGTGGAAGCAGGCCAACGTGGCCAGTGACCTGTGGGAGAAGTTGACGGCGCGCTGCGTGGACCGACACCGGCACATGGAGCGAACTCTAGAGAGGCTGCTGCAGATCCAGGCTGCCATGGAGGAGCTGGCTGTGGCTCTGGAGCAGGCGGAGGGAGTGAGGGATGCCTGGGAGCCTGTGGGAGACCTGTTTATTGATTCGCTGCAGGACCATATAGACGCTACCAAGGTAATACATCTTCGGTGACTTGATCACAAGTGATTAATGCAGACAAATCGCTGTTTACACTTTTGTGATTGGATTTTAAAGGGAACGGTGTCTGATTTGGTAACTACATACATCAGTTACTACTTCGGTGTGTTACTGCTTGCACAAAGAGAGCAAAAAAAAAGTCAGCTTCCGGAGTCTTTCTGCATATGTGACATTTCGAGTAGAACTGTCAGGGTTATTTTAGTCATGCTTGCTGTGATTTATATGATCTGTGTCACTGCATGACAGGAGGTTCAGTAAAGTCACTTGAGCTTATGTGTACCGATTATTTTATTTGTGTATTTATTTTTTAAAAAATTTGTATGGCTGGCTGCTGAGACCTTATTTATGTTCCCAATTTATTTCTAGATGTGCTGCTTAGATAGATAAGATGAAGAGGTTCAGGATGCATTTATATATAATTATATATATAATTTTTGTCTAGATGTTGATGTATTATGTGAGGTATTTTGATGGACTTTTATTTGTTAGTGGACCTCACAGCTTGCTCAGTTACTGGTTCTTAGATTTTCAGCCAGATTGTAATGAGACTCTCCACATGGCACTGTTCTTTAATGGCATAGAAGGTCTTTTATTTTTTCTCTCGCTTTATTTCGCTGTAGGGTTTAAGCAAGTGATTTGTTTAGACTTTAAATTAAATGTTCTGTGAATGTGTGATGTGATTTGCTCCTGATGTGAATATGTTTGAATGAAATAGTTTTTTTTTTTTTTCAGGCTTTATTATTTTTTGTGTCACATTTTCAAACATATTTTTAAAATGTTATTTTGATGACACATTACATTAAGTTATTAATTACTGTTTTAACTAACATGAACACACAATGAACAATATGTTAGTTAATGCAATACCGTAATAAATTCTGAAAATAATATTAACTGAAAAAAAAATGAGATACATAAGATTAATAAATAGTGTGGAAGTAATGTTCATTCTAAGTTTATGTTACTTAATGTATTTAGCTAACGTTAACTAATAAACTCTGTTATTTTATTTATTATTTTGTTATGTATTTATTATTTATTTATGTTTATGTATTTTTAAAAAAAAATTTAAACACACGCAAACACACACAGGTGCTGGTCATATAATTAAAATATCTTCAAAGTTGATTTATTTCACTAATTCCATTCAAGAAGTGAAACTTGTATACATTCATTCCACACAGACTGATATATTTCAAGTGTTTACTTCTTTTAATTTTGATGATTATAACTGACAACTAATGAAAACCCCAAATTAAAATTAGAATATTAAATGGAATTAGTGAAATAAATAAACTTTTTGAAGATATACTAATTATATGA
>JAUMHP010000065.1:10740177-10782081 GCA_032361065.1 Enteromius trimaculatus
AATGCATGAACTAGCTTTTCTGCATCAGAAACGGGTAACATGTTTCGTAGCTTCGCAATGTTTCTAAGATGGAAGAAGGCTGTTTTTGGAACATGAGAAATATGACTTTCAAAAGACAAGTTGCTGTCTTATATAACACCCAGACTTTTGACTGTAGTGGAAGTAACAGGACATCAAAAGTCAAAAAAGTCAAAAACTTTTGTGGATTGTTTTTTGGTCCAATAAGTAATATCTCTATCTTGTCTGAGTTTAATAGCAGAAAATTATTCGCCATCCAGTCTTTTATATTTTTTTAAGTTCAGTTGATTTCAATGTATGTTTTAGTAACTGTTTTATAAGTTTTTGTTTACTTGCATCTAAATATTTGTGTTTAGCTTTAATATATTTTTATCCCATTTTTAGTCATTTTAATACTTCCCCTTACTTCAGCTACTTGCCAAGGCACATTTCTAATTTTAGTTTTTTTTTTATGTCTGTTTTTCATGAAATATCTTTGTATTTAAATGAGCAGTTTTTAAATAGTTTTAGTTAACAGCAGCAAAATTGACCAAAGAAGGAAGAAAAAAACTTAATGTATTCTGTAATTAAATTATTATTATTATTATTATTATTATTATTATTATTTTATGTATTTTTAAATTAATACTTTATTTTTTCTTTTGCAGGGCCAACATATCACACATTAAAGCTATCTTGCCTCACACCTCTATAACCTAAAACCCCACCTTCAGGTTTCTGCACACTGGCACAAGGCTCCTTTACCCTAGTCCCTAGTTAAGTGCAGCATTCAACTTCTTCTGTGTGTGTGTGTGTGTGTGTATTGCAGACCTTTTCAGACAGGTGTGTGGTCCAGGTGGACTGACAGATCAGAAACATCTCAGCCTGTTACTACACGAGTCTATTCAGATCCCTCGGCAGCTCGGGGAGGTGGCGGCGTTTGGAGGGAGCAACGTGGAGCCCAGTGTCCGCAGCTGCTTTCGAATGGTAAGACTTCAGATTCTCTCTTTCAGTATCTCTCATTTTCTCTGATATGATTTCTGTTTAGATGATGAAAGGGCCTCCGTCTACACAGACCCTTTGCTCTCTGTGATGAGCAAATCTTCTTAAATATTTGTACCAGAGGCACACTTTCTCACTTTCCTTCTTTATTGCCTGTCACATTTCTCTCTCGCCCTCGCTCTCTCCTAACTAGGCTCTGCTTCCCCTGGGTTTTTGGGCTGGAACGTACAGAGATTAAAGAGCTGTTCTGTGACTTTATTCCTTTGGGTTTTAGTGCGTCACTGGCCAGAAAGATACTTTACGCAAATGTTTGGTCAGTACTTGATAGTCCTGTTGTGCTTATTAAATGTGCACTTCTTCTTAACTGTGCCAACATCAAGCTTGCAGACTCAAGGGGCAACTGATAATTTCAATGCAATTACCACCACTAAACGAAATAGCAAACACAATGGCTATTTTTAAACATTTCCCTAAACACCCCCAGCCGTTGGTTACATTGTTTTGATCACACCATGGGTTAGACCAAAAGTGGCTTGCTTTTGTCTTTCTATATTTCTGGTATGCAAAAAAGTATTTTACAAAATAAGAAAATAATACACATTAAGCTTAAACCAGACGTGTTGTCATTCAGTTAAGCAGCATGGACGTTCAGTTAAAATATAATTATTAGTTTTTTTAGAAAATGCTATTATTTTTTAGAAGTGTAAATGCATATCACAACTGTCTCAACTGAAGTTATAACGGACAGCACTAATTTGGTAATGTATAAGCTATGCTTATGCTGCTAGTATTCTGACTTGGTATTAAAGACTGAATCATTATCTCGCAAGCAGTTGTTGATTAATACTTATTTTAAAACCATGTTGTATTTTTCCAGGCGTCTTTGATGAATGGAAAGTTCAAAAGACCAGCATTTATTTCAATAACATTTTTCTGTAACAATATTATTGATTTCTTTAAAAACAAAAAATGTAACAGCAGTGCACAGTAAATTGAGTTGGGTTCAATTGCAGAGGCATTTGGTTTCATATACTTGCATTAAGTGTGTTTCAGACTTCGATAGTCTATGCTAATTAAGGAAAATGAAGGTGTAATGCTCGCTGACATCTTCTCATCCATCTTTAAACTTACGAGGCTGTAATTTGGAAAATGCAGGGGCATCGCAGTGAAACCTGCTGGCATTTCATTCTACTGATGGCCTAATTATGAAATTGGTATAGGGCACAGGTTTCTTGCAGAATGGCTTTAAACCTTTCATTCTTAGGTCTGCTCTTAATTAAATCCTGTTCCATCAAGAGCATCTGTGCAATTTCTGGCACATGTAATTAAAATTAATTCACATTTGTTCCATGTCTGCCTTTATAATTCTGGAAGAAATGCCAATCAGTGCTTTCCAATTACACCGTTTTTTTTTCACTAGCTGCATTAATCATGACAGATCAAGAATGACGCAGCTCGGTGTGGGTTTCAGCGTGCATTTAGATGAAAAGACTGGTTCACTTCGTTTGAAGTTATGGACCATCTCATGGGATACTCTCAGCTGTCCCTGTGGTTTGGACTGTTTAGAAGATCCTCTTTTGTTGTTTCAGTGAAACTTCTGGAGTCTTTCACTCAACTCCTCACTGCGCACTTTGGTCTCAGTCCTAGAATACAAACCCTGCTAAAGACACACACACACACACATACATTGCCTTTACCCTCTCAGGAGACGACACACTTCGGTGACTACTAAGAGCCACAGTAGAGATACTCATGTTAATTATAAAGCTTTGCCCGAGCTTCAGAGTGCGCCCAAGGGAAATCAACCTTTTAATGCATCTTCGATGCGTATTTAATGAGAATTTAGCACATTCCAGATTTTTATGTCATCCTCTTTTATTAGGTTTATTGCTTGTCATCCGTTTCCCACTGTGTCACTATAACAAGGGCTCTCTCTGAGATTGTATCCTTCCCTTTCACGGGGCCGTGATTGCCCTGTATCGCATGAGCACTTTTAAGGGACATGCTCTGATAGGGTGATTGTGCTCATCAGCTACCAGAAGTTGTTTTGGTGCTTAATTGGGCATGCATAATGAACAATATGTCTTCTGCGTATCTGGATTTATGCTACTTGTTGCTGTGTGGTTTTTATCTTTCTCATGTGTCTCTTCTGCGTCTACCTCTAGGCTCCAGGGAAGTCAGCAATCGAGGTTTCTCACTTTCTGGAGTGGATGAGCCTAGAGCCTCAGTCTGTGGTGTGGCTTCCTGTTCTGCACCGGGTAACTGTGGCCGAGACTGCCAAGCACCAGGCACGCTGCTACATCTGTAAGCAGTGCCCTATCAAGGGCTTCAGGTGAGCTGCTGCAGTGCTGAGTCGTTTTTTTGAAGAAAGATGGCACAGACCTCTCTATTGTTATTTTTTAGGTAATCATAATAAATTATTAAAACATCCTCTTTTATTTGATCAAGGAGTTAGAGGTAATAGCATTGAAGTTAAGAAATGCAGAGGAAATGGTATACATGGGTTGTTAATGGACTGGATTTTTGTTAGGCGTTAATTAAGTAAATACTGTTAAATTTGTATTTAAAGTTTTTTTTAATTTGGTAAAAAAATCTGTTGCAGTTGGTAATTTATTTCTTATTTATTGAATACATTATAACGCAATGCACTGTATGTTTAAAATAAGAAGAGTTGAGCAATAAATAAATAATACAAATAATGTAGAATTACTTTGCTAAAAAAATTATTTTAGTACCGCTCTACGATCCAAATAGACCTTTTATAAACTTTTGAAATAAATAAAATGGTTCAAAATTTAAAAAAAAAAGCTGTTTATTTTTTCTCTTAATTAAAGAGTCCTTAAAACATTACAATTTCCACAAACATATTAAGCAGCACAAATGTTTTTAACATTTATAATAATAGATTAGAATTATTAGAAAAATTAAAAAACAAAATACTGGAATAATGTAAATTTTACCATCCCAGGAATAACTTACATTTTAACATATCTATTTATTAGTTATTTTAAATTGTAATGATATTTCAAAATATAACTCTCTTATTGTATTTTTGATTAAATTAATGTAGGCTTAATGAGCATGAAAGGCTTATTTTTAAAAGCATTAAAGCAGCTCTCCATCACCGAACTTCTAATTGGTAGTGTATAATAAGTTATAATACAATAAGTAATACTGAGACATGTTGATTACTCTAATCAAAATGTTATCTTAGTTTTGGCTGTTAATAACAATTTAAGACTAGCAGGGTGCCGGATAGTGCCGGTGAACACAAGTGCTATGATGACTCTGCATTTAGACTATACTAAACCATCACTATCTGGCACCCTGCTAGTCTTAAATTGTTATTATCATCTGAGTACTTCAGATTTATGATCTGAATCTATTCACAATCCTAAAATGAGCACATCAATATTTGGATGTAAAATATGTCTCTCCCTTTTTTAATCAGATACCGAAGTCTGAAGCAGTTCAATGTGGACATCTGCCAGACGTGTTTTCTGACAGGCCGGACTACCAAGGGCAAGAAACTACACTACCCCATCATGGAGTACTACACCCCGGTACATGTGCTTTGTTACTTGCTGAGGTTTTTCCTTGCCAACTGGCAGCATTGTGTGTGCTCATAGGTTTCAAATTCAATCACTATTGTACAAGGCACTACGCAAAATAAATATGAATTGAACCAAATTGATCTCCTGCAGTGAAATACAGCACAAGGCCATTTGCTTAATGGTTTTCCTATGCTCCAGTCTGAGTTTTATAGGTGGGCGTCTTTATTATGCACCGGCTTTCTGTGGCTGCTCAAAAGATGATAGATTGAGATGGGAGGAAGACGAATGTTCTGTGGGGGGAACTGATGTACTGGCTGTGTGTCGGAGGAATGTTACGAAGGGGATGTGTTGTGTCTCAATCGCTCATGTTCTTTCATTTTTCTCTCCGCTGGCTCTTGTTCTGTCTCTCTCTCTCTTTCTGAATCATTCCAGACGACCTCAGGCGAGAAGATGCGGGACTTCGCAAAGACGCTAAAGAACAAGTTCCGCTCGAAGCAGTATTTTAGTAAACACCCTCAGAGGGGATACCTGCCCGTTCAATCAGTACTGGAGGTGGAGAGCTCTGAGACGTGAGTCTGACTTCCTGTCTCTGCTGATGAGAATCACACCTAAGCGCCGTTGTGCTCTTTTTGAAGGTTTATAAGGGGAGAACTTATACTGAACACGGCTCACTACAAACAGTTTTTTTCTGTCCTGTTGAAAAGAAACAGCTGAAGCTGTTTTGATGGCCTTTTTTTTTGCATTTCAGCTCATCAGGCTGGGAGAGCATCTGGCTGTTCAGGTAAACCAAGAAAAGGATACAAATCTAGGTCAGCTGGTTGTCCTGACATTTTTTCCATGCTGACTAGTTGTAAACTCCCAAAACTGCTATAAAATGAGCAATCTAATCAGCTTGTAAAGAGGGGAGACCCACAAACCATCTTAGGCCAGCTTATTTTTGTCTTGCTTTGAAAAAAGAAAAAAGACCATTTAAACATCCTTCAAAGCAAGTAAATTTAGTTGAGATAAAGGTGAAAACCTAGCTGGTTTTGACTGGATTAAGCTGGTTTCCTAGCCTCGCCAAGGTTATCTTATCTCCATCTGGTTTAACTGGACATCCATCTGTTTTCCCATCTTGGCAAGCTTAAAGCACTCTCGAAATCAAGCAAACAGATCAGCCTGAGCAGGTTCATAGACCGGCTAAGAACAGAAAACTAGGCGTTCATACATACAGTAACAAGCTACTTTGCTAACAGATGTGTGTGTTCTTGTTTTGACAGGCCCTGCTCATCTCCCAGGCTGCCTCATGCGGACACACACAGCCGGATCGAGCATTTTGCCAGCAGGTACGAGTTCAGTCTCACACGGACAGCGATCGCACCTCACTTATGTTCTGATATTCTCCCAGCAGCCACTTCTGCTCACTCCCCTGAGCTCTGATTGGCATATTGATCCTCTTTGCATGGACACGGTGTTCCAAACAGCAGGGCCTTAACAACAGCCTGGGAGGAAGTGAGAGGGATGTGAGAAAGAGAGAGAGAGAGTGAGAGATGGCATTCAGAGGGGTGGACAGGGGTCAGCTGCTTTCTACTAGAAGAATAAAGGCTCAACCCACAAGGTCTGGAGGGCTCGAGGGAGCTGCCAGCACGGATCAGTCTCGTTCTGGCCGGGATAGACTGCACATTACACGCTCAGGAAACACTCAAACAGACATGCGTTTGTACTCGAACATGTTAAAACGCTTGCTCATACTTACACACAGTTATATCCATGGGGTTTAGAATTAGCTGCGGTATGTCCCCTTTACACACATTTGAAGCCACAAAGGTTTAAATCTTTTTTTTTGGAAGCCTTTATATATAATGCCTTATAAAGGTATTACATTGTATAAAGATAATTTACATTGTAATGCATTATATATTTTCATAAATAATTGTAACCAAAGTTAAAATTAATTACAATATTTACTGTTGTTACATCAAAAATTGGTTGACTGATGTGTTTTAATGCATTTATTTTGTAAAGATGTTACAATGAATAGATACATATTATAATGCATTTACAACTGTTTGCAAATATTCATCTCATGGAATGCATTATAAAGTACTTTTAATTAAGTAATTAAATTTAATTAATATATGTAAATATAAATGCGATGTGGCAGTGGGGAAGGAAAACATTTTGAAGTGGTCAGTACTGCTTAACTAATAGATCCAAAAATATTCAATATGCCGACACTTAAAAGGGATTATTTTAGTATAGTGTACACTATAGTAATATAGTGTAACAGAATATGTCGACATGCTTTATTGTGTAAAAAAAACACATTATTTCAAATTAACTCTCAAACATGTTGTTTTATTCAAAGACCCACCTTAAAGGTGCTTTATGCGATGTTGTTTGACATCACTTCCGCTGACGTTTCATGTACAGTAAATACAAAACAAAACAGAGTCAGCTCCCCCCTCCCCTGAGTGTTTTTGTAACTGCCGTGAATGCACATAGCACACTGATACGAAAGATGGTGCTAACCCAAGAGAGACAGTGACAGAGCTAACATCAAGCTAACATGTCTGAATAAAAATAAAATACAAATAAAAAACTTGCCACCTGTGCATCGGTTTGGAAGTCCTTGTGACTGATTGATTCACCTGTTTTGGGTGCTGAGCCGGGTCTGACACGTCATGAACAAACAAATCGTTGAACCAGAAACTTGTCAGATAAGGGGCGAGGTGACCGGATCATAGATTAAAGTCCCAGGTAAACAATGAATTAATCTTTTATGTTTCTTATAGCATTATAATTTGGTCTTGTTTGCAGTGTGATCAATGTTTAAGCAGTAGATGTGTTAGAGAGGAAACAGGTAACGTTTACATTATATATTGCTAAAAGGAACGAAATGCACGAAATGACTCGAAAAAAAGATTCGTTCATTTTGCTGAATGAGACTCAAAGGTCTGAGTTGGTTAAATGATCCGACCTTCCCATCTCTAATTCACGCTGTACAATCAACTCTGTCTGTTATTATGTGCACGCGCATTAAACCCCACCTCTTCTTGCCGATTGGTTGGCGAAGTTTGTTATCGTTTTGGTGCACATCCCGTGCCCCTAGCGTTTGTTTTGGTATTGCAGCCTCTGTGTTGTCTTTTGAGACCGGGTTTTTTCCGAATGTTATTCAGAGGGCAGACAGCAAGACGATCAGGAGGTAATGTATGCGGTTTGAGTCAAGGAGGCGTTCGGATTCAAATGCAAGCTTATTTATTAGGAAACACTGAGCAGGAGCATACAGACAGGGTCAAACATCCGTGTCAGAGGCAAGGCAGCAGAATAAACAGAATTCGTTGCGTGAGTCAAGCGAGAGGCGAACAACATCCAGAGGGAGAGACCAAATCATTAATCCGAGAACAGGCAAGGTCGACAGGGATAAATCCAGAGCATAGAAACTAAGAAATACAGACCTAGGAAACTAGGAAAACATGGACTAGAGCTTGGATAACTCCTCACAAACTCTAAACCAGCATACACGACTAGCATCAACAATAAATCGTGATTACACACAGACATACGGGGCTTTAAGTACACATGATCATTAGACTAGGGGGAGGAGACATGAATGAAACACTATGGCAACGAACAGGATGGGCAGAGACATGAATGAAAAACCATGTCGACAGATACGAGGGGCGGAGACATGAGTTCATTGACAAGAGTCCATGCATGAAAACAGAAACAAAGACACAAGAGTTCATCTGACGCTGGAGTGCCATCCAGTAGCCAGCTTGATCATTACATGTGCTTCAGTATATGTGAACAAAGCAAAGACAGACATCCTGTTTCGGAACACACATAGGTGCATAGGGGAATAACTGACTGTAGCTTTGTTTTTCAGATGAACATGCTTCTTAAATATCTGCAAACATATTATGATATTTTTATGCTTTACTAGAGTCAAAAACTTCCATACTGTACCTTTGATTGGTGCCTTGTCAGTAAATCACCTACAGAAATGTCCACGCCTATCAGCACTGTTTTGAAATTGCACTTAATTGCGCCATTAAAGTAAATCTGTCCTCGTATGTGTTAAAACTAGGTTTTCCTGACCTGAAATACATAACCAATAAAGACAGGTTCCACTAAAGGTCATTCACAGTTGAAAATCACATGGGTTTAGAACAACAAGAATGTGAGTAAATGACAAAATCTTCATGTTTGGCTGAACTAACCCTTTAATTTGGCCATGGGAGCGCAGTGAAGCTAACAGCCCAATGTGACTTGTTAGTTTTGACTGCAGCAAACGATCAGGGATGTGCTCCTCTGCCCCGACTAACTTCCCTGCCAACTACCTAAACACACGCAACCACATGCACACATGAACACACAGATCAGTCCTTTGCCTACCCTACCATACTGTGCTGCCAACTGTCTCAGCTCACACCCTGCTGCAGCTCTTATCTGTACTACAAATAGACCAGAGTGCACACACACTCTCTCTCTCTCTCTCTCTCTCTCTCTCTCTCTCTTAGCTTCTGTGTCCTTTTGTCTTCATCTGTCTGTCTCCTCCTCTGTCATATGCTTGATTTCAGCTCCTGCCTTTCAATGTCTTATTTCATTTCCCCCTTTCCTTCCTAATATCAATCACTTACCATAGCACACTTCTTCCTCTTGTCTTTTTTAGTTCTCTAAATTTGTCTCTTCTGTCTGTCTCTTATGCTATCTCTGGTTTCCCCCAACACACATCAGTGCCGTATGCATTAGTTGCTCCTGTTCAAAACAATATTCGTTGTTTTTATTCAGCTGTCACCAGTTAATGTTTCACAAGGGTCCGTTTGCGTCTGACTGATTGTGTAAAATGTTCTGGGATCATCGGCTCACAGAATGCCAACAGCCTTGACTAGATTAGATATGAAAATGCCTGAATATTTAAAACACTCAAGGACATGACACTACATATCTTTGTATACAAATGAAATGATAACAGCATGCCTCAGTGATCCGATGGCTGCCAATATTCGTTTATTTTTTAATTTGCTATATTTATCACAGAATTTGTAATATTATCTGAACAATTTATTACCGTAAAGATTATTTTCATTGCCACTTGTTTTTGTTTTTGCATCCATTTAACATTTACTTAGTCACAAATTGCCGTCAGATTGCAAACTGTCACTTATTTGCGGCATTATCTGATTCAAATTATTTCTTTATTGCATTTGGCTTGTTAAAACATCTATGACATATGAAAAGCATGCTAATGAGCAACATTATCAGACAGGCATCATTCATTTTTATTAAATTCCTCACACTTTTGCATGCTCACGTTTGACTTTATTCTCTATTCTAAAAAAACTCTATTCTCTTTCTATCAATTTCCTTTCTTAAGTGTCGGCTAAATAAGAAAAGACATTTAATAGCTAAAGATGCTTCAATAAAAAAATGTAAAATCCTCATGTCTTTGGCAGCGCTTTGGAAAATCCCCTTAATTCACTTTTATCTGATAGTTCTGTCCTTCACAAAATATGAGCAATAGAGAGCATGTGCTAAATGATGTGGCACGTTATTTATTTACGACATTGTCAAGACTGGCTTTGAACTGTAATAGAAAATGTAATTCTTCTCAGATGTTTCAGATGTAGTATCTGCAGTAAGAGCGTAGAGGAAGAACGTCATAGCCATGGGAACGGAGATAGTACGTGCGTTTATAGGCTAATGGAGAGTAATGACTGGAGGACCCCGAGATCGAGGAAAAGGGAGAATAAATCCACTGGCATTTGATGTTCTAGACTGGCCATACAGGGATGGATTTGCTTGGATATGACAGAGTAAGTGGTCTGTACTGACAGCCTTTCATCTGAAGAACAGACAGCATATCAGAAAGGCTGAACACTGTTCTGAATCTCAACACACAATGTCCATTTTAAGACAGCGCTTCTCAAAGAAGGAAATTGTTTGTCATGTACTCGCTGATCTGTGTTTGTGACCTCTCTTTTTTTCTCAAACAAGAAACCACACTAACCACTCACTGAGAGACCCATTTAAACAACTACAGAGACGTATGTGTATAACCACAAACTCCATTTGACCTCACACCACAGAAACTGTGACATCATCAGCGGTTCCTAGTAACACGTTTGATTGGATCTAGCTGATGGAGGTTTCAGCGGATTCAATTAAGAGTCGTCCTGGGGTTAACCGGGACAGCCAGCGCCACCGTCATTGGCTGAAGGACACCTGGTGGGTGAATGTGTATCGACTTTCTGCTATTCTCTAAGGCAGCCCTATCCTGCATGTGGGTTCTCTAGTCTGCTGTGTTCTGAAGTTCAATTCAGAGCTTTCTCTGGCAGCTTTCCTAGCAACATGACATGAATGCACTTAGCACTCCTCATTACAGTGTCTATAGAGGCTCTTATACTGTTGCTAATTCACAGGCTGTCCTGGTAAGGCAGTGAAATTTCCCTAGTCTCTCACCTAAAGGGTAAGCTAAGGCAGGGAAAGTGCAGAGCATTGCTAAAAGCAAAGTTTCACCCATGCGTTGCTAATGGTAAGCACAGGGACCATTGTCCACTCCTCGCTGTTTTGAGAACACCTCCCTTGTGTTGGGTTAATCTTGTCTGTTCTGGATGACATACAGAATTTTGCTAGAGGTGCAGGGTGAACCTTCTAGCCATGCAAACTCATTTTCATACGCTGTTGCATTCTGATAGGAGTGGGAGTGCAATTTGCTGCATTGTCCAAATTGCCACAAGGGGCGCTATAATGAGCTTTATCATAGATATAGAGCCAGTTGCCTCTATTATGGAGATGTCACCTGTTACGCCCTGCGCCCAGGGATAGGAGACTAAGCAGGACATAACTAATAAAACTGGGTTTTAGTAATGGAATCCTGAATGTTCAGACCACTCTGGTCGATAATCAAGCTACTACACAGTTAGTCAAAGAAATTATTAGGTTTCACGTTTCACTTAATGACAGGTTTGACAATCGTCCGGAGGAGGGATCCAGGAGCTCTCAACCCAAACACTACCAAACCAACAATGAGCTCCCCATTGAATGCTGGCAGCATCCTTATATTGATCACGCCTCGTCTAAACTACAAATGGCGATCATACACACTGTCATTGGACAACGTATCAGAATCCAGGGTGATAAAAACAAGAGAGAGGAGAGAGAGAAAAAACACACACAACGCAAGACAACAACTACAATTAAAAACATAAACTGTAACACCAGTTTTTCAATGTCCTCACAGTAAAACCGATTTAAAAAGGAAAGGAAAAATAGGAAAGGTGGTGCGCAAACTAATATGACTTGATAACCTGGATTTATGATGCCAATGTCTTGTTTTGTTGTCAATTTGACGTACACAAACTATTCAAAAGTTAAGTGCATCAACTTTTTAATGCAATTAACTCCCTAATAATGACAATGCAACTTTTGTAATGTTTAACAGAACATTTATTTGAAACAGAAAATCTTATATACAGTAGATTTGTATTTTCAAATAAAAGCTGTTCTTTTAAATTCTCTGTTCATCAATAAATCCTGAGAAGAAAAAAAATAGCTTTCAACATTGATGACAATAAAAAACCAAATCAGCATTAGAATGATTTCTGAAGGATTGTGCGACACTAAAGACGAAAGTATATTGGATATTGTAGTTGTTTTTTTAACACATAAATGCAGCCTTGGAGCACATAATTATTATTATTATTATTATTCTTCTTTCTCCATTCAAGTACATAGGAGCTTTACAATTGCCTATATAGACTATCTTTTCAGTATGACCACACAATAAACTATATTACTTGCATTACTTTTGTACTTGCATTTGGCGTTCTAGATACATCAAAGTGGCTCATTTTAACTTTCGTTTGGCACAGGGACTCAAGCTGCAGTGGACCGTAAATAATTCCTACTGTATACATTTGGGCATGTCATGTCAGTTGTATGCCACGTAATATGTGATGCGTGATGACGATCTTTTTCGTATTCTGTTTTTACGGTGCCACTTGTGGCAGGGAATGCAAACTTGCAAGAAGTTTGCGTGAAAATACCCAGGAGAAGCGTTGGTGTCATAAAAATTCATGTGACAAATGAAGTGAAAGGGGAACAGATTCTCCTCTGGCATTGTCATGGAGAGAGAAAGAAGAGGGTGAGGCCAGGAGACACAGCTTTGGCAGTTGCATGATAATTTGCCACCCGGGTTAGTCGCGCACAGTATCTGAAAAGTCAGGGTAGGATAACCACATGTGATTTTTAGGTTGGAGAAACTGCTCTAAGGTGTCTCTTATGCAGTTGCTGTGATGTCTCGATGAGTCACAGCTGTTGTCTTCTCTTCCTCTGCCAACCGTGTTCTATTCCATTCCTATGTCTCTTGTTTGAAGCCGCTGTCCTTGGTGCAGCAAACAAATTATAGTGCACAGTGACTTTGGCTTTGTTCACCTTTCTATATGTTGTGACCTGTGCTCCGTTATATGACATTTTCATTTCGCTTGCTCCCTTTTTAGGTTGGCAGAAATGGAGAACCAGAGCTGTTCCTTTTTTACCGACAGTCTCTCTCCGGATGAAAGTTTGTGAGTACACCACCTCCCACATATCTGTCACGTGCGTGGATGTGCGCATGGCCATGCATGCATGCCTTCATGTTTGGTGTGGCTGGGCAGTCACATTAATTAAAAAAGATAATGAAAATGACCCATGGCAATGTGTGCGTTCGCCCTCCGTCGTATTAAGTCTGTGTGATTAAAGAGCACAACAGTAGGGATGAATAGAGCAGGCTAGGATGCTGACAAGAGGGAGAGAGAACGAGAGAGATTGGACTATTGAACAAGATGTTAAGAGTTGTAGGCCAGCAGACAAGGAAAGCCAATGAAATATGAGCATATACAGTGGGTACGGAAATTATGCAGAGCCCCTTAATTTTTTTACTCTTTGTTATATTGCAGCCATTTGCTAAAATCATTTAAGTTCTTTTTTTTTTTTTTCTCATTAATGTACACACAACACCCCATATTGACAGAAAAACACAGATTTGTTAACATTTTTGCAATGTATTAAAAAAGAAAAAACAAGTGAAAGTATTGCTTTGTATTTAGTAGAAGCGCCCTTCTGATGAAATACAGCAATGAGTCTTCTTTGGGAAAGATGCACCAAGTTTTTCACACATGGATTTGGGGATCTTCTGTCATTCCTCCTTGCAGATCCTCTTCACTTCTGTCAGTCCTCCATGTTGGCTTTCATGAGTCTTGCACTGAGGAGAAGGTGTGTGGCTTTCTTAATCAAGTCCAATCAGTATAATCAAACACAGCTAGACTCAAATAAAGGTGTAGAACCATCTCAAGGATGATCAGAAAAAATGGACAGCACCTGAGTTAAATATATGAGTGTCACAGCAAAGGGTCTGAATACTTAGGACCATGTGATATTTCAGTTTTTCTTTTTTAATAAATCTGCAAAAATGTCAAAAAGTCTGTGTTTTTCTAATAATATGGGGTGCTGTGTGCACATTAAATATTATAAAAATTAAAAACTTAAATGATTTTAGCAAATGGCTACAATATAACAAAGATTGAAACATTTAAGGGCGTCTGAATACTTTCCGTACCCTCTGTATAGGTGAAATTTGGTGAGGCTGCACAAAATCAAAACCAATAAAAGAGGTCAGTTCATCACAGCCCAGAGTCATGACTGTGCATGTTTTGTGCTGGACGAGAGAATATTTAAAGAATAGTTCACCCAAAAATAAACTTGTCTTCATGTCTTTCCAAAGCTTTACGATTTTCTTTCTTCCCTGGAGCACAAAAGAGTCTCTATTCAATGCAATTGCAGTTATCCAGCTTTAAAAAGCATGCAAAAGGACCATTAAGCCATAATAAAAGTGGTCCACATGACTAATGCACTGTATTCCAAATCTTCCGAAGCTGTGCAATAACCATTAGAAACGCACTCAATTTTGTCTTATTCAATCTTCATCTGAACTGTTAATTGTGAGCAGACCACTGAGCCATTTTGTGAACGGGATCAACTGTTCCTTTGAAAATGAGTATACAGGTGCTGATCATATAATCATATTAGATCATATTAGAATATTTCCAAAAAGTTGATTTATCTCTAATTCCATTCAAGAAATGAAAATTGTATTATGTATACATTCATTCCACAAAGACTGATATAAATTTAGCATTTCCTTTTTGAAATCAAGATCCCAGAGTCAGGAGGAAGAGAGGAGAGGCACAGAATCCACTTTGCTTGAGGTCCAGTGTAAAGTTTCCACAGTCAGTGATGGTTTGGGGTGCCATTTTATCTGCTGGTGTTGGCCCACTGAGGTCCAAGGTCAACACAGCTGTATACCAGGACGTTTTAGAGCACTTCATGCTTCCTGCTTCTGACCAACTTTAGGGAGATGCAGATTTCATTTTCCAACAGGACTTGGCACCTGCACACAGTGCCAAAGCTACCAGTACCCGATTTAAGGACCATGGTATCGCTCTTCTTAATTGACCAGCAAACTTGCCTAAGCTTTCTATGGGATATTGTGAAGAGGAAGATGCGATATGCAAGACCCAACAATGCAGTGTGAAATGAATGTATACATAATACAAGTTTCACTTCTTGAATGGAATTAGTAAAATAAATCAACTTTTTGAATATATTCTATAATTATATGACCAGCACCTGGGAAGACTAGCGAATAGAATAGCGCATACATTATAAGTTAACAGTACTATTTTTGTTCACAAAAAAACTAAGCCAAAAAAGAAAAAACAAAACAAAACAAATATTTGTGAATGTTAAGCTTGGGCATAGATTGACATTTCAGCTTGAGGGGACTAATTTGTTTAGTCGCATTTTTAAACAATTTCCTGGTTAGGAATTAGATTAAGCCAGGACTAGACCTTTGCTAATTTAAGAATTTTTAGAAACGTCTCTTACAAAAATGCCTTATCTGTAATCATTTTAGGACCAAACAATGGCAATAATGTATATTAAGATACATATATATCTCAGTGCAAGCTTTTTCCAGTTTAGACAGCTCTTAACATTTATTTTAATCTACTGTAGGACTAGTCTTAAACCCTGTTCGGGAAACTGCCCCATAGTGTTTCTATTGCAAAACCAAAAATTCTGTGGAACTCAGTATTATGACTAGATCAGCAGCAAGTGCATGATATTGTCATGGCAGCCAGAATCGTAACACATGGATTTCTGTGCAATTAACATGCTGAAAAGTATGCGCTATAAACGTGTTTTTCAGCTGTCTTAAAGTTGCCATTTATTACGTATAAATCAAGGCGTGAATTACATATTGCAACAGACATTTGTTGGACATGATTGGCATGAAACGCACAAAGTAAGCACACAAACACTTTAAATTGAGTAAATCTTACTGAAAATAAAAAATAAGCAATTTATACTGTACTAAATTTGCTCCAAAAATATCCAAAAGCTTTCTAACCCTACATAGACTGCAACACAACTACTATGTTTAAGGCCCAGAAACGTAGTAAAGACATCTTTAAAGTAGTGGTTTATATTTGTTTGTATTTTCCTTGCAGTCAAAAAGTATTTTTGTAGCTTCATAAAATTAAACCATTGACAGAATTTTCATTTTTTAGGTGAACTATCCCTTTGGATTTGGTTCTGTGCAAATTTAATAACATTGTGTTTGTAAATGTTCCTCCTTTGATTTATCACGGATCAAGCATGGTATTGCTATTTTTAATAAGTTTGATTTGATTTGTTAGTTTAATTGAATTTGTTAATGCTTTAACATAACTACATTGAATATATATTAATTTTATAGTTCAAAATATTATTTGTTTAAAATAATATTATGTAAAATCTTTAGTGACTGAAGGATTTTACAAGCTATGACCACGAGGAAAAGTTCAAATCCATTCTATATTTTTGTGAGAACTGTTCCTTTAAAAGAGAGAGACAGTGCCTCAGTGAGTAATGTATTATATCTGTTTGACAGGGCATAATGTTCCATTTCCGTGGCTTTTACCAAATCTTCCTCATCCAGCGGTCTATAAGTGGCCTTTGTTTACGGATGGCCCATGTAATGGCACCTGTATAATTACAGCAGAGTGCATGAAAACAGCTCTTTTTTATTATTGATGTGACTAATGTGAGAGCTGTGATTATTCCAGTGCTTTCTGTGTGTAGTGGTAATTTGTTTTTGCTCCTATGTGCCTGTATTTTAGCTGGGCCTATTTAGCTTGCTGTATTTGATGGCATGAAGAGCGCTTGGATTACCAAAAGTGTGCGTGTTTGTATGATTTACATACGCTGCTGTTTGTTTTATGGGTGATGGTGTGATGGTGCATTAGTCTGTGTTTGCATACACTCTAAACACACCATCCGCAGTTTATGCAGAATATGCATGCATGTGTTCTGTGTTGATATGCCACTGGTGCATTGTGTGCATTTGGCTTATGTACCTGCTGCTTTGTGTGCACACTTGGCGCTGTGTGTGTGTGTGTGTCTGTCTGCTGCTGCGTGGCACCGCTAATGTGTTCAGTGTGCACTGTCTCCTGTGTTGGGGGACTCAGGGATGAAGATCAGTACCTCCTACGTCACTCCAGCCCCGCCCTCGAGCAGGACTCCCCCCACGGCCACCTGCTTGCCCACCTGGACTGCCAAGACAGAGAAGAGCTGCAGCACACCCTCCAACGCTTGGAGAATGAGAACAGGTGAGGGCACAGCCAGGGGCACGTTCACACTCGAAGCTGAAATATGTAAATTGTGTAGCACCAATCTGAATTCCAGAAATAACTAGATTTTTTTTTTTTATGGAACATGTATGTGATATTTAATCATGTAAAACATACTGCCAGGATGCTAAAAAGGCTGCTAATCAATGCTTTTTGGTTGTTAATTCAATAAAAGCCTTATAAATATAATAATAATAAAAAAAAAAAATAATAATAATAATATATATATATATATACACACACTCAAAGGCTAAATATTACAAATCTCTTAAAATATATGAAAGTATGTAAAAAAATAAAAAATAATAATAAAACAATTGTACATATTTCTGTACTTTTGTTTTTAGTATAAATTAATGTTATTTTAAAGGTGGTTATATTTAAATTATACAATGATTTGATGAGGGTTATGTTGAAATAACTGAGGTTATAATGATTTGTCTTTGTAATTGTGACTCTTGGCTCCTGGCTGTGATGGGCTGCACTTTGTGTTGGCCCTTTAAATTTCACAGCTTTTTAAGAAAGAGGATTAAGATAGAGCTAATAGTTTTTAATTGGCTGAGATAAAATGTGTTGCTGGGAAACTGTAGACATTATTATGATCAGGATGATTAGTCTGGGTCAAAAACAGTAATCTGAACGAGATGTGCTCCTTAGACTTTTAAACCAGTTCAAACATCAACAGAAATACAGAAAAAGTCTATTAGGTCCACAATTTTATTTCATCCCAGAGGCTACTGTTACAGCTGTGAGTCATTTATGAGTTTTGTCGACTTTGGCGTAAATCCTGACCTTTAAGCCATGCCCTCATGTGGTCTTGCTTTGTTATAGGTGAGTAATAGGTCAATAAAGCAAGATTAATTGTTAGTGTCTACAGGGGATCTGCAACCTTAACCCTCTGAATAAATCAGGGCTTCCCGCTGTCATTATTGGGAAACAAAGAGCTGAGTGATGGCTGCTCTGTTAAACACCCATTTTATTTTATTTCTTTTCTGTGTGTTTTCGTTCAATTTGATTTTACTTTCGAGGATTATAATATTTATCCCCCAACCCTCTCAAATCAAACTGAACTAACATGCTATAGTATTTCAGTGTAACACTCAGGACACAAACCACAATTTATATGTAAAGCTTACTTTACTGGCCACTGCTGTGTAACATCAGAGTAATTACATGGTAAACAAACCACTTAATTTAAAAACACTTTACTCTTTACTAAAAAGTGTTGTTAGTCCTGTTACACATTCGTTCTTTTCGTTATTAAAAAGTGTTGTTGCTAATGTCCTGTTACACATCTGTACTTACACATACCATTCAGTGCTGTTACATTTGTGTAGTTACACAAACATTACAGCTGTAGATACTATGTATCGGTGATGATGGGGGTTAAAACACAACAGAAAATAGCTTATTACTTCTAAATTGTTATTTTTATAATGTAAAAATCTTGCTAACATCATTAGTGGACCTAGAGAACAGTTATAAATAAAAAACAGAGGCGGTTCATGACCCCTTTAAGATTTTTGAAATACAAAATGAATTTGTATGTACTTCTAAACTGAGTAAAGAAACTTGATTGCATAACATTTGTTTAATTTAACAACTTTTGTCTAGATGTGGCATGTATAATGACCTATATCCAAATGATGATGATGATGCTTTTGTCTCTCCCGCAGGGTGCTGCAGGGCGAGTATCGTCGGCTGAAGTGGAAGCATGAAGAGGCAGCTGCTTCACCCCAGCTGTTGGAGTCAGGTCCCGGGTCACCGGCTGGTCAGCAGGACGAGGAGCTCCTAGCCGAAGCTCGGGTCCTTCGACAGCACAAGACCCGCCTGGAGACACGCATGCAGATTCTAGAGGATCACAACAAGCAACTGGAGTCTCAGCTATGCAGACTCAGAGAACTACTGCTGCAGGTGAGCAATAGCATATACCTAAAAAAATGAGAGGTATGTCCCGCAGTGAGTACTAAAGTGTTAGCCAGAATAGATTATTATGATAGAAACACTGAAGGAATGGCGCTGAGGGAGCTGTATGGTTTTGTTACCGCTGTACAGGGAGGACATGAACAGGTAAATCAGGGCCTTCTGCGCTGGAGACTTTAAAGTTAAATGTTTATGGGTTTGAAGGAATGTTTTGAGCTTTAAAAACAGCCACTGTGAGAGAAGTAACGATGGGCTTACAAAATATCCTGAAAAGGGAGGTAGAGGGGAGAAAGAAGCTATGTGAAGCTCTTGGCAAAAAGAGTAGGAAGTTGACTGAACAGAGGAGGATAGACCGTATTATAGACTGCCTTGATGTACCACAAGTAGAAGGGTAAAAGCGAGGCAAGAGTTACTTACTAATGCAGGTTCAGTGAGGACAAGGAGACCGGGAACTAGAAAAGAGTTGTCTCTGGTAAAAAGAGAAGAGATTTTTTTTTAGTTTTTTTTTCTTATAAGAGTAGCTATTATTGAGACCTGAAAAGAGATGAAGGACAAGAGACTGCAGGAAGACGAACTAACTTCTGGTAAATTGCTTCTGGTAAATTGCAGAGACGGGAAGGAAGAAGTAGTGAGGGATTATATATGGGGAAGAACACCATTGATTTAGATGGAATCATACAGATGGAGTGGGTAGAAGGTAAGTCATTTCTTGGGCTGACGTACATAGAGCTTAAGGATCGGGATGGACAGAATAGAGTGGGCAGAAAAAGGATCCTTTTCTTTAGCGAAAGAAAGACAGAAAGCAGGCCGAGGAGGTAAAAGAAAAGCTCAGGCGGTGCTGAGTGAATAGGATAAGAGGTGGTTGTGCAGAAAAAAAGAGAGGTAGTGCTGCAGAGATATGATTGGCAGCTTGGATGGAATGAGAGAGCACAGCAAAAAACACTGAGGATGTAGCTGTAGGTGAAAAGGAATTAGATGGAAATAGAGGGAAGGAACGGGGGGAGAGAGAGATCGACTTACCCTATAAAAACGAACAAGAGATGTGTCATGGGGAATGCAATAATGGGCTGGGATTATGGAGATATGAACTCTTCGTGCTGCACCCCTAGAAAGAGTGCTGGGAAAAGTTACTGTCTTACCTCTGTGGACATCTCTGTAAAGCGATAAAAGAGTTTAACTCGGAATAAATTTGAGGTATTCATGCAAACAGCCCCAATTCAACTCATCTGCCTGTGAAGAAAAAAAAAAAAGAGGCGAGTCATCTTTGAGTTTCTTATCAGTTCATCCCTCAAGAAAATACACTGTCTTTGTAATGTAATGTATGAAAAGGGGACAAATCCCCGGTCGGTAAACGCAGAAGTTTGAATTGTATTGCTGCATTCTAAAACTTGTGACTGTTTTTCTTATCAGAGATCCCAACAGTGTTTTCAGTTTAATGCATGGTTAGCCTAGCATACAGCATAATATATACAACAGCATATACTGTCTCATATTTATTAGTATACAATTATGCACATCTGTTTGTGTACTGTATATATACTACATACTTTTAAATATTATATATATATTATTATATTGATTTACAAATTGATTGAAATGTAGAATAACAATTTAGTGACACTTTTCTAGTATAGGGAGCAGTTTTCACTATTACCTCCTTGCTTATTAGCATGCCTAATATTAACGTATATATGAAGCACATATTCTGCATGATCATATTATACATCCCTAATCCTACCCAATACCTAAACTCGACAACTACCTAAATATTCATTAGCAGCTAATTAGGAGTTTATTAAGCATTGCTAATGGTTTGTTGTTTGGAATTGGACCTTAAAATAAAGATAATTTAGTCTCAGTAAAACATTATTGCAAATGAAAATAACTGCATTCTGGTTTAAAACGACTGATAATCTAATAAACTAATTATGGTTGAAATATATTTGAAATAGAAATCATTTGTAGCATTAAAAATATCTTTACGCTGTCATTTTTGGTGAATTTAATGGATCCTTGTTAAATAAAAAGTAAAACATACTAATTTGAACAGTCATGTTCATACTGCAGAAATAATAGTGTAATGTGGTTGGATGCTATTCTGAAGCATTTTAGTTAGGATCTTTTGCTCTCTAATCATCATTGTGTCATGTCTACCAGCCCAAAGACGATTCGGAGGCCAATGGCTCGGCTCCTTCTTCTCTATCCTCTCCTGTGTCAGGGGGTGGCCACCAGGGGGAGCCTCCCAGCAGAGAGAACACAGACACAGAAGCTGCAGGTAAGACCTGGCATAACCTCGCAGCTTTTACACCCTGCCAACATGTGCCCATAATGGGATTCAAAGACTTTAAATAAGGCTTATATGTTGCTGTAAACATGTTTATTATAGCTTTTAATGTTGTGTAGGTGAATATTTGGATCATGAGCAGGACACCGTACTACAGCTGCAGCAGGTAATCGAACAGCTGAGGAACGTCTTCCCATCTGAGCCAGGTCCATGAGGAGCCTGAAGCTAAACTCAGAGGCCTCCAATTGTGCAGGTTTGCTTATAGTTATGTACACTTAGAGTATATCACCATGTGTCATGTCAAACCTGTATACGATGTCTTTCATTCGTGAAGCACAATAGAAGTTCAGCAGAATGTGAATCTGTGAACGGTGGTTTATAAAAAGCACTAGAATTGTACTGCAAACTCGGTTCCTATGACTCATGCACTCTATTCAAAGTCTTCTGAAGCTGTAAGAGTGAAAAGTTGCTAAAGTTTCTCAGTTTAATTAATTTCTCTTTCAGACATGTATCCATTGGCTACAATACACTTAGGAACCAATGATGTTGGACCTAATTTATTTCTCACATTGCATTTGAGAGCTAAATCAGTAAGACGTTCGGCAAAAACTACTACCAGTTCCTGGCAGTCTTCAGAAGGAAAGAAAGTCATAAGGGTTTATTTTTGGCCGAACCATTTCCTTAAAAGATGTTTTATTTTAGTACGCAATGCAGATGGAGTGCTTAAAACTCAGCTAAAACTATCTGCTATCAAGCGTGTTAAAGTGAAGTTTTTTGATCTTTGCATTTGATGTTTCAGCTTTCTATTGATCGGTCTAGATGATGTAACACCCTTTTAAATTTTTTAGGTATCGTATTGCTCATCTTGTGGTGGGCAGAGTCTTGAGAATGCAGGGCCGGCGAATCTATGGACAGACGAGGTGGCTGCAAGAAGAGTTTCAAGACAACCTTCTCAGCCTGTGCTTATTTGCCAATCCCAAAGAGCTGTGGGATATCTGAGTGCTAACTAAACAAACTAATGTTTACATGGTGCCAAAGGCCTGCACTGATCCGGACACTGTGCTAACCCCGTGTTACCCCCATGCAAAGTGTGTGGCTTCATCAGTACAGCACAAGAACCACAAATAGGACTTAAACCACGCAGAAGAGGGGACACTCCTTAGGTCCCTGTGCCAGCAACTTCTGTGTATGTGTGTGTGTGTGTGTGTGTGTGTGTTTTTCATTTTGAAAATTGTTTACTATTTTCTGTGACTCACTCATGCACATGAATACAAATATACACCTATACTGATGATAAGTCATGCTTGGCAATGTGTGGCCCTTGTTCTGTGAAGCAGAAAACAAACAGATTCCCATGAACTGTCAGGACACACGGCAAGCTTATTTACACTGTAAGGATGACACGTCTTCTGTTGAGGCTATCATTTATTTAAGATGCCAAAGTGCCCATGAGCATTATGCTCCTGCCCTGACATTCTTTCTCTCTTTCAAATAATAAATGCATATATACACAGACACACACTGCAAAAATCATTTTCTTAATCAGTATTTTTGCTTTGTTTTTTGATGACAAATATATAAACATCTTTAAACCACGTACACTAACATTCAAAGGTCTGGGCCAGGAGGATGTGTATTAGAATATGTATTAACATTTTTGTTCATCAAAGAATCAACTAAATATTGAACAGCACAACAGTTTTTTTCTTTCAGAAATGATAATAAGAAACTAAATCTGCATGATTTCTGAAGGATTATGTGACGGTAGTGAGATTGGAGTAATAGCTGCTGAAAAATTCAGTGTTGTCATCACAGGAATGAACACATTTTTAAATATACAGTTATGTTAGTTATGATAATATTTAACAGTTGCTGTTTTTTTTTTTTTTTTTAATAAATTCAGCCATGGTGAGGATAAGAGAAGTTTTTAAAAAACAGAAAGAATGCACTTCAAAGCGAGAGTGTATTTACATTTGTTAATATATTATGTAACAGAGAGCAGCTTATTCCTCCTAATTAAACTGGCAAAAAGTTGAATTCTGGTTTATTTAAATATCAGCCTGTTTTGTTTTTAAAAAATGAGGCAAGTTTAACTTCTTTTCTGTGGTGAGAGACATTATGCAATGAAGGATGTCGATTGAGCACAACTTTTATTGAGCCCAAAACTAAAGTTGTAAGATTTATACTGATAGTGAGATTTATGCTTGAATCAAGGAAGGGAAAAAAAAACATTAAAAATGTATTTACTGAGATCGCATCTAATCCTAAAACTGGTTGAGATTCTATTGAGATGAGAGGATTTCTCAGCCGTTGGTTTTCTGGTCACGAGGGAAAGGTCTTTCAGGAATGGAGATTTGTAGTGTTGTTTTGTTGTCTGAGCACTCGCCGTTAAATTACAGCTGTCCGGCGTGGCAGAAACAAGAAAGTAGATACCCAAGGAGACGACTCGACGCCAGGTTCGTCCCTTTTCACTTTGGCTAGGAAAGGTCTTTTACACTCAAGTCACAGCCTGACTCATTTTAAACCCAGCACAGCTCTTATTATGCCTGAAGACTTCAAAGCTCCCACTTATTCTTTTTACTAAAGAATACCAGCCTTACATCTCACTGTCTTATTGCCGTCTTCCTGATGTAAGTATTTTGTTTACCAAATGCTGTTCTCCAGATCTCAGCATTTCCACAATCTTAGGAAGAAAATGAAAGTGAGTGTGTGGAAGGATTATTTTACATTATGCCGAGGGAGGAGGACGACAAATGGATCGCGCTTTTTGTAAACAGAGAAAAAAGCCTTTTTTTGTGGAGTGATTTACTGTGGGGTGTCAGATTTATATGAGCAGAGAAGATGCTGGGGTTGTAGTGAGTAGAGTAGAAAAGAGAAAGAGATAGCGAGCGGGAAGAGATACGGTGTGAAAGAAAGACTGCAAATGGGAAAGAGAGAAGTGTGTAAATATTCACTGTGATGGGTTGTGGCACTGCAGGCCCTGCAAACGGGAATGAGATTATTGCAGCTGAGAGAGCAAGAGATGTTCTCCATTTGTTTTGGCAAACATGTTGGAAGTATAGCGATTTCCCCTGTTCATAAAAACACAAAGTGACCTGTAGGTTTTGCTCGGATCCCACTGCGCCATCGCCGGGTTTCTTTGGTGCGCATTGTGATCTCATTTTACATCACAGTCGCGAGCTGTCTGTTTGTTTTGATGCGGTTGCTAGGGAACTGTCCCCAAGGACACGGTGCTGCAGGTTGGTCTTTAGAAAGGTGGGGTGACTTTATAATGGAGGAGATACAAATAAGCATATGGAGAGAGGGGGGGAAACTCGGGTCCCCTTCGCCCCATATGCCTGCCTCTGTTTAACTTGCATGGCTCCTCATTAAGATCAACATCTGGTGTTCTATCTACAGTGACACCCATTTATCATTCCAGTGCTTCTTCGGGACAAAAGCACCTCACACATACAAACACACACATTAGAGTATGCACATTGCTATTCTGCTTCTTTCTCCAGCTCCCTCTCTATTCCATGCCAAACAGTCTGATTGTAACTGATTCAGGGCTCTGAACGTGGACTGAAGTCATTTCAACACTGGAAAAATACATTTATTTTTCACCTCCAGTACAATATCCAAACATCCTTAAAACAAGATACATTTACTAAATGTAATATAATGACTTGTTTTCAGAAAGGGGCCTGTAACGTTTTTTTTTTTTTTTACCCGAAATTATCCAAAAGCATATTTTACATATTAAGTAAAATGGTTAACATGTTATTTTTCTTAATACTTTTCCAAATCATTTAATTAATGCCTAATTGGGTAAGAAAAAAGGATTCAATATATTCTCTGAAAAGAACTAATGAACTAATACAAAATTGTTTTTCAAAGAAATGCATCGTGTTTTATATATTTTTATTTTTTTAGTAGAAGGCAAGACAAAATGCTGATTAAGAAAATAATTTTTAAGCCTGTAGAAAGGGATATGATTTATTAAACAGTTTTGCAAATTTATAATATATAGAGCTTCAACATGGTAGCAAATCATGTAGCATTATGTAACACGTGGAAATTCCTCTATATGCATACCTTTGCAAAATATAATAATTCTCCATTCTGGCAAATATGTATATCCATTATTCCTTATTATGATCTTTTTAACTCATAATTGTTCCCTTGTCTACTTTTAGAAAATGAGATGTGTTGAATTTGTGGGATGTGTTAAATTACAGAAAGAAATATTTTGGGGATATTACAGCATTGTTAAGGGCTGCCTGAGCTATATTTAGCCATCTGCCTCATTAACAAATACGCTCATTATTTTTGTTTGTATGTAGCAGACCTTTGTGTCACGACCCCAATACATCTCTGGCTTTGCAGGCTTGTTTGTAATATTGATCTACACAACAGGGCATTTACTGGTTTAACCTCTGAACCTGTGGCATCGCCATTACACACCAACACATGTTGTGTTGTTTTCAGTTCTTAATGACCTGAATACAAATATTGCATTTTATTTGTGTCCCTGCAATATATGCGTAGTGTTTTTTTTTTACATTTCGATTTTCATGTGCAATGCCGTTTTAATTCTTAACAGCATAATTAATGTCTTTGTTTTTTGTGTTTTTAATCTGTACAAAATGTGAAAAGATGGCGTTTTACAAAATACATGAGTTACTGGCTGCTTTCTACTCATTGTGTACAAAGAAATAAATTTTTATTTGTTATACACCTGGTCTGGTTGCTATTTTTGTCAGATGATGGCGTTTCTTTTTCTGTTTGTTTTTAACATTTTTGGTGAATTTCTCAGGTTTCACAGGTGATGCTCCTGTTGGTTCCGCAACATTTGTCTTCTCCATCTTACATTCAATAGCTTTCCTCTATTTCATCATCTCCAGTCGTGTCTGTCAGTCTATCTTCCCTTGATGCTTCACTGCTTGCATCTTTGTCTGGCTTTGCCGTAGATTCTTGTTTTTCATCCTGGCCATCATTTTTCTTTGTAATGTCATTGGTCAGTAGAGTTTCAGTGACCCCGCTATCTGTCTGTGATCTCTGTGTACTATCTCCCAGCACATTGCTCTGAACTGAACCCTTTCCTTTATCTACAGCCACAGTTTTTTCTTTTTCTTCTTTCAGGGTCAGAGAGCACTCGTCCTTTTTGTTTTCATCCTGTCCTTTATCTTTATTGCCTTCTTTGACACTGCAGCTCTCCTCTGATTTGTCACCGCAGCCTGATCTTGCCAGTTGTCCTTCATCGTTCCTTCCTAACATTTTACTCTCATCCGCCCATGTCACTCCTTTCTTCATCTTCTTTCCTCTCTTGGTCTGTGCCTTCTTTTCCCACTTCTCCTGAGTGCTTGTCCAGTAGTTTTTGTTTTCATTGACGCACTTAACTCTTATATTTTCACCCATCTTCTTAATCTCCTGTTTGATGATGGGTTTGAATTTGGGATCCAGTTGCATGACCCTATTGAAATACCTGTGGGCTTCGTCTTCGTTACATAATGCGGCGTGAGCCATGGCGCACTGGTACACGGCTTTTAGATTGTCTGTGGTGGAGATGAAAGTGAGAGAGTGAAGACTGGGTCTTGCCACATTGCATTGGCTTCATGATAAATAATTAATTCAAAAGTAAACAGCAGTTTTCACTCTTTACATAGGGGGCTGGATGGAGATACCAGGGAATAACTCAATATATGGTAAATGATGCAATCCGTTCAACTTCCTGGATCCACTGACAAAGTGAAGCATGGAGATATGGGCACTTAAGGAAGAGTGCAGTAAATGCTAACTGACAAAGCTCCAGGCTGTTTTTACTACAGGCAATAATGGAGCAATTGGCTTGGCTCGCATTGGGTGGTGAAGAATCTATATCTGCCACTGCTGATGCTGCTGCTTAACCTAAACAACATTTGTGTCTATATCATGGTCTGTGGTGTCTTACCTTGCTCCTGTAGACAGCAGAGCTTATAGCCTAACCCGAATTGCACACACCGTAGCCTATTAGCTAAGCTAATCAAGGACTTTGGGATCACTAGAAACTCTAACGCAGGTAAATCAGAGTGGACAGGACCGGAAAGTATAATAGAAATAAACACTTCTGGTCAATGTCGGTTTCTGCAGTAAATGAGTGTATAAGCTCACCTTTATGTTTCTTCAGCATTTTACAGTTGAGATCCACCACTTCTTGGTATTCCCCAAGCTCCAGCTTACACTGACTGAGGTTTAGACAGAGTGGCAGACGGACTTTCTCTAGAGATTCCCAGTCTTCTCCTTTATGTTCCACCTCAAAAACACACAGAGGGATAGATATGGCTTAGTGAGCACTGGGTTGCTGATTCCCCATGGGAAAGTTTCCCTGTCGTTCCTGCTAAGCAGTTTTTGAATCCCGCTGTACATCTCCTCTGAGATATGAGAAGGTATATATTTACTATATTGTTCTAAGGGAAATGTGTGTGGTTGATAAGATGTTTTGAATGCTGCTATTTAACCCATGCGTCTATGATATAGTCTTTCATGGTTCAGATCACTTCATCAGATTCTGAAGTGTTCTAAATGCAACTGTTCACTTCTAATCAAGTCACATGATATGAGGCCATTCATGACAGTAACTCAGAATTAATACCTATAAGCAAAGGCTACTTCAAATTCCTAATCTTATGTTTATGCATTAGTAATACTGATGCTTGACATTAGAAGGTAGACTTGGGCACAAGAATGATCTATGATTGGGACCGTTTTACATTTGCCCAGAAGTCCTCAGATAAGTGGATGCTTACTTTTTTTAGATTATCACTGCACTTCGACAAGATTTTTTTTTTTTCATGATTGTCACGTTATAATTGTTTTTTTGTACTCAGCGCCTTCTACAGCTATCAATTGTATAATAAACAAAGGATGCACTGATGATCTCTACAATCAATGCTGTATGATTCAGCAAGCTCACCTTACTTTGGAGATGGTCTACATACTCCAGAGCCTCCTTGAACTTAGCAGTCGCCTCAGTGTATTTCTGCTCCTTCACATTGAAATTGCCTTCGCCTTGGAGCAGCATGATTAGCCGTAGCATCTGCTGCCAGTCCTTGCCCTCGGTCAGAGCTGTTATCCTGTGATTGGCCTCCGCTGCTGATTCTTCACTTTTGGTGTCATGCTTGTTCTCCCCTGCAACAGATGGATTCCTTCCCTCCCCGGCATCTTTGACCTCTTCAGGAGACTGAGAATGTTCCCCCCTGCTTTCCTCTTTTGCATCCATCTCAGAGATGTCCTTCTTCTCTGGTTCCTTTTCTCTGTGTGCCAGGATGTTCCAGTATCTTTCTTTATCCTCCCAGTATTTTTCCTTCATTCTCTCAGAGAGAAGGCCGAGTTCTCTTTGCACCAATCGAGACAGTGTGATGTCCAGGTTGGCCACCATCTTGAAGTCTCTCCTGGCCTCCCTCTCGCTCCACACAGCTGCGTAGGCCTTTGCCCGCTTGTAGTAGGCCTTGACACAGTCTGGAAAAGATCAATAATGGGACTGTAATTTAAGTCTGCTTTTTGTTACTTAATAACCAGGGCTGCATTGCCTTTCTGAATGCTGTGCATGTGCATTCATATCCTTGCCTTATCTTAAAAACGGCTGTATTAAAAAAGGAACATTGCTACACATGAACTGTTGATTTAGCCCAAGTTGGACACTAAGTGCACACACCTAATCTTTGCTCTGAGTGGGCTCAAGAGCCCGGTTAAGATTCCCCATTGACGGCTCTCCCCCTCTTTCATTTGAACATGCTCTTAACTAAATCTTTCACTATGCCAACATTTAAACAGACTTCCTCCAGCCAACGCCAGCCTCTGGCAAAAACACAGCAGATTCTGCGAGCACATTTCAAAAGGATGTGTTTCCCTGGTGACACACTAGAGAAATGTTAAAGAGAGCAAAGATGGAAGATTTGAACTGAAACAGACAACAAGGTGTGGGTGGCACATGGTGCTCGGCAGAATGAAATGAATAGCTAGAATTAGAGGGCATGGGGAAATGGGAGAAAGTGTCCTCAAAAAGGGGAACTGCAGGAGGCCAAAGTCACTCTGCTGGCTGCATATGCATAAGGCTCATTAGGAGAGCTAACCACACTGCCTCTGGAGCCACCGCGAGAGACGATACATCTGTCACTTCACATGCTTCAAGAGGGCTTACACAGACCAACTCCTGTCCCTACTCCTCATGCAGCCAGCCAAGCTTAAACAAACCTAAACCACCGAGGACAAAGATTACTATGCATGCTACCAAGTGTAATTATGAATGTGAAAGCAACTGGATTATTTAGTATACTCAAAAAGCAAAGGGCTAATTCTCATGGTGGTCAGTAGTGTTATAGGGAATAGTATGTGCATTCCTCAACTTAAATGCCATGTGGCTCTCAATAATTTGCACTGGTTGTCATTGTCTGTGGTAGTAATGTATTGCAGAATTAAATGCATTGTTTAATCTTAGTATATTTTATTTAGGTAAAAATTGTGATACAGGAAGAAGTCCTAAAAAATCTGGGAACAATCAGCAGGCAGTGCGTTAAGCTTAAATGCCTTAAATAAGGCTTGTGGTTAACACAAGATGCTTTCATGTGTTGTTCTATGACATAATTCATTCTATGTCATTTTTAAGCTTTTACTCACCCTCATGTCCTTCCAAACCTGTAAGACCTTTGTTTTGTTTTACTTTGGATGGAATCCGCGCGCTTTCGGATCCTCCATAGACAGCAAGGGTCCTACCACGTTCAAGGCCCAAAAAGGCACCATGAACATAGACAAAGTAGTTCATGTGTCAGCAGTGGTTCAACCATGATTTTATGAAGCTACAAGTATACATTTTGTGAAAAAATTTAGAGACTTTTCTGCCATTCCAAAGGTGTTACGGATTTGGAAAGACATGAAGGTGAGTAATTACTTACATTTTGTGTGAACTATCCCTTTAAATCGTCAACCTTGTTAAAGCAGGATTGATTTAATTTGGAAGTCAAAAATTTATCATTCATTAAAATTGGAGAAAAATTGGAAAAATGACTCAAAGTAGTTTCATACATATTCATATTTCAATAGTCTTTTCTGCTGCACACTCAGTAGGGCTACTTTCAATTGTAAAAGACAGTTACAGCATCTACCAGCAGAGGTGAACTAGGTCATGCTAAAAGCAAAACCTTAACGATTTGGTTTATGCTAACAAGTTGACCTACCTTTGTGTTTGTCCAGAAGTTCTGTCGTTTGTTCTATGACCTCGTAATATTCCTCCAGCTCTAACATGCACTGGCAGTAGTTCAGTGCAAGAGGAATGATAAGCCTGTCCAGATTAATGTAGTCTTCATCTCCAGGCATCTCCTACAGAGGAAGAAAAACAAACTTAGGTGCACTCATTGATGTATGAAAGTTTCTTATTGGTTTCTCCACAGCCCCCTTATAACCCCCATGCCATTTTGTTTTGCCTTTACCTTTGATTGAACTGTTCGCAGCAGAACCACAGCCTCTTGGTACTTCTCTGCAGCTTCACGGAACTGACCCTGCTTGACCAGAGCGTTGCCCAAAAGATGCAGTGAGGGCACGACCTTTAGCTTCTCATCCTTCTCCATCATCCAAGACTCCCGCTGGTAAGACAACGGGTCGCCCACCTGAGGTAGACAGAGAATTGGAGCGTGCTCGTCTCGCTTGGTTGAGGATTGAAAACATGGTCTGAGAATTGGGAACAGCATTTCTTTCCTGGCGTGTAGCACTTGATTGTGTAACATTCTGTTACGCTCTGTTTGGGTTGCAGTGAGGAATCTGTTAGAGGTGGAGGAGTGGAACTAGAATGAGTGTACGAGAGTGTTGTTGTGCAAGGGTGCGTGCATGTATTTGCTTGTTTTCTTGCTCTGTGTGAATTCACCTGACCCACCGAGATTAGTTCCATGATGAAGATTAGAGGCTGAGGTGTCCTCATTATCTCATCAAGCTCTGGAAAGCCTGTCGAATGGTAGTGAAACAAGTTTCCCATGCCACATGTGTGTGCTTGTCCTTCTAGAGGGTCTTTTCCCTGAGCAGCCAGCCGTATCCCTTTTGACACAAAGGGATACAGACCTGTGTGCTTCATAAAAAAAGAAAAATATGTGTTTCAGACAGAATAGCCTAAGATTTATGCATTTCTTTTTTGGTAGATAGTGTTTTAACTGTAATGTATGCAGCAAACACAATTAAAATTGATTTATTTTGCCATGGTGCTTAAAGATTCAGTAGCGGAGAGCTCTGCAGGTAATGCGACCTTTCTTTCAACATATTTCTGCATCAACCGTCTAACCAGAATCTTTAGTCTCATTTGACTTGCAGAATGGATTATTAATTTCCTTGGAGTATTTCAAGTAAAAGTGAATGTTAATTAAATTAAATGTTAATAAAACGTAGGAAGCAACCAAAGGTGCGTAATACATCAGACACATTCTCCATTCTTATGCGAGGATTAATTAAGATCCGATTAAAGCATCTGTGATTATATCTACAGAAAGAGAAAGCACAGTAGGAAGCACAACAAGAGGTTTAGTTTGATTTCAAACACTTACAATAGCATCACACCAAAACTCCGCCACCTCTCCAATCCTCATGGAGGTTAACAGCACCTCCCACACCTCCATTTTGAACATCTTCCCCACGAAAATCTCAGTGGGATGCTTATTTTTGCGACTGTCGTCAATCACTGTTCTTTCAAAGTTGTCCAACAGAGTCTGAAAGTGGAACACCAGCTTTGTGGGTAGGAAGGCAGTGGAAAAAAGAGAATAAGAACAGGATTAAGAAAGAGCTGAGATATTTTTCCTGCTTAGTACGCCATGCACATCTCGTAACTTGTGCATGTTTATGTGTTGCGGAGAGAAATGCAAGGTTTCTAAGCAGGCCAGAATGTATTTTTCCTCATGCCATCTAGCGTCCTAGTTCAATTTTGCCTTCATTAAAAGACATTTAAATGTATAGCCTTTTTTTTTAAAGCATGTTGATGCAGACACCCTGAATGAATGGGAGAACACAGAGTGAATACAGAGCACAGCTGGTAAATGGAGAGATTAATGTTGGCATTGTTGTAGAAAATGTTTGTCATACTCTCAGTGCCGAGGGCCATATGGCTGGACAAGTAGGAGGGTTGGGGGGGGGAATTCACCTGGTACAGATATGTCGCTGTCCAAAGCGATAGGTTGCCAAACTTCTGTGCAATTACATGCACCAAATGTTTTGCCACATAATAAAACCGTTTTATAATCAGCAGAATCAATCTACAACCATTTCTGAACAAAGCTAATAGTTAGACAAAAACCCTTCCAAGTAAATAAACATCCAATCAAAAGCGTAATCCAGGATCATATATACACCTTACCTTGGTTCCCTTTGGAAAATGCGGCAATGGTCCTTGACCTCCATGCAAAATCTTCTTTTTTACTCCAGGATGGTCAAGCAGATACGTCTCTTGCATTTTAAACTCTTTAGAAGAGTGCTTTGTTACTGAAACAGTCCTGATGTCCTGCAGCCTTTGAGAGCTGGTCCTTGGCAGTGTTAATTAGCAAGCTGAGGAAGGGAGACAAATCACACCCTGCAGCCCAATGCTGCCTGACTGCTTTCTGACAGATGGCTGGATTATCAGGTTGAGGAT
The DNA here is from genome assembly GCA_032361065.1 of Enteromius trimaculatus. Taxonomy (NCBI): domain Eukaryota; kingdom Metazoa; phylum Chordata; class Actinopteri; order Cypriniformes; family Cyprinidae; genus Enteromius; species Enteromius trimaculatus. Next base: position 10,773,250 of record JAUMHP010000065.1, read on the forward strand.
AGCCACTTTAATCTGCCTTGGCTAATCCTTCAACCCCCTGAATCTTCAGTATAATCCCCTGTAAGAAGTGAAGGGATGGGTGACCAGAGAGCGAAACTCAGAGTATGGAGACAGTCGAGATCATTCTGGAAGGCAATAGAGTTCAGTAATCCCAGAAAAGAGTTTGCTAGTATAATTCAGTGGGAACTACTGCAGACAGAATCATCTAGAAATCTCTAGTATGATTTTCCAGTTTGTTGACCACCATAACGGTAATATCTTACAAATTTGCAGACTTACTGAAAGGAAGAAACACGCTAACGAAACCATTTCAAATATGACTTTATTAAAAAGAAAACTGTTGTTAACTAAAGCTTTATAAACACAAATAAAGTCACAAAAAGAACAAATACACAATCGTGCTAAATAAGAAACTTGTGATTATTTTTTTATTGGTCTCAACACAAATGGGATGTTCAAATTTAGCTAATATGAGCGGTAGAGTGCGTGACGTGTTCAGCGGTCGCCTCTGGTCAGAGTCGTACTGCAGTGCAGTATCTTGGTAATCGTGAGCATCACTTCTCGATCAGCGAGTCCAGCTGCTCTTGAAGGGAAGCCAGCTGTTGGAACAGAAAAGCAGTGATGGATGGCTAGCAGTAGGGGTATAATTGAAGGCTAAGTGCAATATGTTCAACTACACCTCCAACGTTGTTACTTTTTTCTCATCAAACCATTTGTCAGTTTAGGTGTAAACAAACACTGACAGCAGAAACAGACATTGGCCAAGGGTTATGGTGAATCAGTAAAGCATGCATGTGTGTCTAGTTCTTTTACTCACCAATATTATATAAAGAAAAGTACTCTCGTTAAGAGCAATGGATATGTGTGGAATTAAGCCATTGATTTGACATCTTACATGCATTAGGGGAATAAACATAAATTAGATTTAAAATTAAGATTTAGAATTAAAGCTCTTAATTCTATTTGATTTGATTACAATTCATCTGGGCTTATAATACCTTATTTACCTTATAATATAGATTTTATCATACATATAAAATAGATCACTCTCAGGTATTGCGGTAAATTAAACTGGGAATAGATGCATTTTTATGATAATCATGTCTTTTTTTTAATGATTAATTTAAAAGGCAGACTCAAAAGAGATATTGACTAGTAACTGAGCTGCATGTTTCTGATGAAACAAAAAAAAAAATATTCATATGAATGATTTGTTCAGGACTACACTGGATGAACTGAATCTGTTTAGGTCCAATCTATAAGAACTATTTGTTTGCGAATCAAAATACACTGGTCACAATGACACGGAGTAAAAGATCTTTGGAATTTAAAAAAGTGAGTATTATGATTTTTCAAATCATGATTAATTGGACAAATATTTTTTCCCAGTCCGAATGCACTTTTAGGTTTGTATGCAGACTCACCTGCTCCATCTCTTGCTCTTCTTGATGAATCGTATCATTCAAAAGACCCTGGAAACGATCCTGTAATAAGGAAAGGAGAGAGAGAGAGAGAGAGAGAGAGAGAGAGAGAGAGAGAGAGAGAGAGAGAGAGAGAGACTTTATCTGTCTGACAGTATGTTGTTTTGATGTTCTCCGTTTATAAATGTCCTAACTTCTTGTACACGCATGTTTTTGATTTGTGACCCTGTGAATGGACCTCAGACATGTATGACCTTTCCCTGTCCCCTTTGACTGTAATAACCGTGGACAAATTTAGCCAGCACAGTGCGCACAGGCCAACCGAAGTGACACTGTTAAACCACATGTCCAACCCCATTCCACAGCGTCTAAATCTTCCCAATGGAGCAGCTGCCACAGCAATGAATTTGATGCTTTTTGTGAGTTATGTAAAAGCAGCTAAAGGCAGAAATGTAATATTTATGCCTTAAAAAGACAGCAAAAACTAGCCTTCTTAGGTTTATTCAAGGCCATTTTAAAATGCTCTACTGCATAAAAACAGTGTCACCAAGGCTATGTGTTTACATGATGTACCGTGCCAGAAAAAGTGGCATTCCACTTATTTAGCGCAGGTAAATGAAACTTACCCTCAGTGCTTGATTTTCCACCTCCATTATCAATTTCTCCTGTTCCTTCTTGTGGTTACGTGTGTCCTGAAGCTTGGCCTTCAAATTGTTTATCTGCACCTGATACTCCATTACTGCAGATCAAATAGAGATTGTGAGCCCTACACATGAGCGCTAGTTAACATCTGTACAGTTTAGTCATAGACTCTAAATGTCAAACTGAGCTCTCTTTTACCTTCGAGAGCTAGTTAATCTGCAAATGCTTATGTAATCAAAGGTCCCAATTATCTGGGAATCTTGCACACTCTAACTGTGCAACTCAAACTGCATAAATACTGAACACCACCTCTCACATTCTGCACTCTCAGAGAAAGAGAAATCATAAAACCTATTTCCATTGAGGTCATACACACCAAGATATCAAGAAATTGCTTTTGAATTGTGGGTATTATATACAAAATAAATTACATTGAATTTAGACATGCAGTACTTGACTTTCAATGTAAGATGCATTCCAGTTAAAATAGTATTATTTGTCAAAAGAATGTAACTTTTTCCAAATCCAATTAAATGACCAACCTACAGAGTATTTTAGGTACTATTGGCACATTTCGAATGCGTCTATAAAACAGTTGGACTGAACTGGCATCCTATTAAAGTCTATTGGAATAGCATTTTAGTCTACTAGAAAGTGCAATATTAACCGTTTATAAAGAAACAGCAACATTCTTGAAAAGACCCCGAACTTAAAGGGATAGTATTCTGTCATTTATACTCAGCCTTATGTTAAAATTACAATATTTTTTGATGAATTCTGAGAGTTCTCTGACCCTACCTCTGACACGGATCCTTACAGTCAAGGTCCAGAAACGTAGTAACATCAATACAGTCCACGTTACATCAGTGGTTCTACTGCGGGTTTACAAAGCTACAAGAATTTATGAAGTTACATTCAGATCAAAGCATAAACAATGTATCCGTGGCAGTGCATGAACACACGGTTGACGCAGAGGAGACAAACTGTTGAGTAAAGTCCTTATTTTTATTTTCTTTGCACACAATAAGTATTCTTATAGCGTCGTAAAATGTGGTTTATTTTAATGATATCTTTAATTTTACTGGACCTTGATTGTGTTAGGATCCTTGCTTTTTATAGAAGGGTCAGAGAGAGGGTCATTCATTCATGAATAATGACATAATTAAAATTGTTTGAGTGCACTACTCCTTTAAGAAGGTATCTCTATAGCTAAACCTCTTGCTTTGAAGATTACGTGAACAAAACAAATGGTGGCTCAGCTCTGAGCAGCATTGCTCATTTTTTTTCCCGGTTAAGTGCCAATGTGACGTGGAGTTGAGAGACAGAGGGTGGCGGGATGATGCCAAGGTCAGGCATGTCTGTCACTCACTGGCATGGGTAAAGACACCACCAGACAACCGGTGTAACCATCTGACCTAAATACCACAGCAGCCTCATCATTCAAATGCTAATCTAGGTTAGCTGTTGTTTGTCTGCCTGCGATACTGAATTGCGGTTTTAAATTGGGCTTGAGCTTCTGTCATGATGATGCGCTGCAATTGATCAGACAACCCATGCACCACCATCCTACCGATCTGACTGTTTCGGTCATTCTCATCTCTGCTTCCATCTGTCTCGTTCAGTTTCTCATGGAGCTGTCTGACCATGTCGTCTTCAGTGTCCATGATGTTAAGGTCTTCATCCTCGTGTCGGTCACCCTCCTCGTCCTCATCCTCGCTGCTGCTACTGATGTCGTTGAAGATCTCACGTAGCTCGTCGTGTTGGACTAAATTAGAAGAAAACTTTACACAAGGAAAGATATAGCTATAAAAGACATTCAGACTTGTAAGAGCATTCACCTGAAGAGCCGTGACCCTTGTGTCCCGAGGTTCCAGGTGAAGACTCCAAGTTGGACAGAGATAAGCTATTGTCAGGTTCTTTTGACTCATCCTCAGCAATCACCTCCCATCCTGACCACAGGGTCAAGGTTCATTTATCAATAATCCCTTTTCATCCTTTGAGTTTTGGCAGTAGGCCATTTTGCAGTTTGTTATATCACTGCGCTGCTGAGCTCCACAAATTTATACGTGACTCATGCCACTTTTTTCTGTAATGCTGAGCTTAACCGACTCAATTTCTTGCCAAGTTGCTGTTTAATTTGAGAACAAGTCTGCCACCTGGTGGCAGAGTATGACCGAAATGCTCAAAGCTACATTAGTAATGACATTTGCATCCACATTTGTTGTGGCACTGGGTTTTGCGGCAACATGACAGGGGAAAACAAAAGCACGAAATAAAGGATACGAACACTGACGGCTTCAGCGTCTGTGCTCAAGAGCCTCTTCACCTCCTTTTCCACATCAGGAGACTCGATGTACTGCAGGATAAATCAGGTTAGAATTCAGCCCCAAGAAACACGCTCCCAAAAACTGCTTGCACGCATTCAGATGCACACATAGTACAAACAGTAGAGGCTGGCTGCATGCCAGAGAACACATTAGCGATTAAAAAAGGAAGCAGAGTCAATAGCTAGCTGCAACGTAGCTAAGATTTATTCAAGAGTCAGAGAGAAAACCTGCCACTAACTCGGCTGCTGTCACTTCAATCAAAGCAAGAGCCGGATTGCTTTCCTGCATACCTTGGTGGTAAATGGAGATGGAATGCTTTATTTATATGTAAATCGTAGCTTTTAGCATGAACTAATTTCTCTTTTCTTGCAAGAGTAATCATTTTCTTCCCCAAATAGGGATGATAAAAGACTGTCGAATCATCAGAAAAATCCAGGGGGGAAAAAACAACAACAACAGAATGCTTAAGGAAAACCAAATGAGGTTACCTTCTTCTTCGCTGTCTTCCTGAACCGCCTCTTCCTTGTGTTCTTCAGAGGAAGCGTAACTGGAAGGAGACAGATGTAATTGGATATAAAATGGGTTTAATCATTCCAGCACTGATAGGCTCTCTCAACATTTACTTCAAGCCAATTAAGGGGAAATCGCAGTACAGGAGTGAGGGTTACTTACTGCCATGGTTCCAAACAAATTTCTTGTCTTTGTCCTTGTCTTTCTTTTTGCTTTTGGAGTCTGTAGTGCCTGTGGGCTCCTCTAGAGGGGGATACAAGTCTCCATCCAGTGTGCATACCAGCATCTTAAACAGGAAAGCAGAGGAATTAATAGTGCTATGGCCTTGTAGATGTGCTGAAGCTCTTAATGACTTGTCTCTGTTACCCAAGACTGCAAAGGGGAAATTTAATTCAAAACTCCCTAAGAAACTTCTATCTGCTAAAGTCTTACCTGACAGATATCAGCAGTCTTATAGAAGGTCTTTTTGTCAACTGTTTTTAACGACTCCAGGATGCAGGGTAAATCCACTAATTTACACGCTAAAGGTACACGATCCACACGTACAATCCCATGGCGACCATCGGCTAGGAATACGGTAAGAAATTACATGGGGGATATTTTTGCACAAGAAATTTAAAACATTCAAAGGCTTTTTAAAATGTAATGTGCTGAAGTAAATGGAAAGTACTGCCCATCTTAGTTTATCTCACTTGCAAAAGACTTACCATGTAACTCTATAGTAAGTCTGTCTTTCATGTTCATGCTGCTAGACTGAGCGATCCGTCTGACTGTGGAGGCATACTCCTAATAAAAACAATACAGAAATCATTTTAATATGCTGATTCTATGTTCAACACTATTAAAAACAGTTAATACTTTCTATGAAATATTATACTTTTTTTCAGATGAACAGAAAGTTTAAAAGCACAGCATCTATTTGAAATGGAAAAGATTTCACTGTAATTTTAAATCATTGTATTGTATCCTTGCAGAATAAAAAAAAAAAAAAAAAAATTAAATTAAAAATCTTGCTCACTCCAAACAACTGGTCTGCACAGATTAGCTCCAACCCTAATCAAGCACACCTGTGGCCTGTTCCATAAAACAAGTTTACCAAATAAGCCAGGCTTATCGCAGATAGTCTGACTTATTTTAATACAAATTAACTGGCAATAAGTAACTGAAATAAGCCTGGCTTATACTCTAATCTTAGTTTATGGAACAGGCCCCTGATCCAGCTAATCAAGGTCTACAACATCACCAGAAACGTCCAATCAGATGTTATTCGAGGTTGGAGCTTATCTCTGCAGAGCTGTGGCCCTCCAGGAATTGAGTTTGAGTATTTACGCTGATATCGTATTACAAATGTAACATTTTGTACCATTTGCTTTTTCTGACATAAAACAACACATACATACAGTATGATGAATATTCACTTTTAAATGTATTGTTCACACTCTCTTGGGTTTCAGTGTATCCCACACTTGTCTTATTAAATTACAACTGTGCCTTGCAAAATTGTGTTCCTTTGGGTATGGTTTCACAAATTTCTCTTGGAATGAATTGGAATGAACAATGTATTGGAATGAACAATGTATATTGATGACACTATATTTGTATTCAATTATTTGCAACTTGAGTAATATTAAATCACTCTTGAGTTAATGCATGATTATAATTCCTATATAACAACAGTTTAAACACATTTGATGTAATTGTTCAGGAAGTGTTTACATTACTTAAATATTGGATTGCACTAATATAGGTCAGTAAAACAAAAAAATGACCTGAGGAAGCCGCAGAACAAACTGACTCTCCAGCTCATGAGGCGCATCTTCTTTGCTTTTGGAGCCCACCTTTCCCACTGGAACAGAGAAAAGTCTTGAAAACTATATTTTTGTTTCACATTTATCACACATTTACAGATACACACACACACAAATAAATACAGGGTTGCATTAAAAGTTAATAAGCAAACTCTGGAATATACTAAGGTAGGCATTAAAAGATTAACTCAAACTTTAAATAGCATAGTATGTCATGACTGACATCGCATAACATGTTTAAAACATAGTAATACTGCTTTTTTTAGTGAATTCACTAGTGTATGTATGCTAGTACCTTTAGCTTTTGAGGTCATCTTTAGTTCCTAGTTCTGCAAAACAACAGAAAAAAGACAATGTTTGCATATAAAAACAAAGGGTGTGCAAAATATGAGCTATAATAATTTTTTTTAAATTACATATTTTAGCAATAAGGCTTCTTTTGGAGTAATACAATATTACAAATAACATTACAACAAAGCCGTGATAATAATTATAACGTTACTCACCGAAATCCGAGAAGCTAACAGGCTAATGTTACATATGAGTTACTATGACATACAACAGCGTCAGATAGGATTATTGTTAAATATTCGTTTGTTTAAAATGCCCAGACAACAAAATGGTTGGTTTAGAAAGGTTATACACAACACACTACATGAATGCACAGATTCCCAGAGACAGAAACCAAAATGGTACAAATAAATATTGCTGTGCCTCGGCGAACTGTCTCGCGGAAGCTCAGCGTCTGTTAGCGCTTCACCGCCCCCTGCTGTCCGCGGTGTGAAAAGCCCATCGAAACGTGCTAATACTAGACTAGAGCATGAAAGCTTAACCTTAACACAATTTCAGAAAATGTAGCGGCTGGGCAATTGGTTCGTTAAACACGTACCATAAGAAGAACAATAGAATACCCAGAACTATAAAAATGATCATTTTAGCGGTTTCATGAATGAATGAATATATAAAAAACGTAGCGTCTCATATCGTCCCATATGGTCTAGCGGTTAGGATTCCTGGTTTTCACCCAGGCGGCCCGGGTTCGACTCCCGGTATGGGAAGTACTGTTTTTGTTTGTTAAATTGTGGATTACGAGATATTTTTGCGTGACTATTAGGAAAACAACATTAAAATCAACCAAATGCTAAAATGCGTTAAAATAAAAGTGGTAACACTTCACATTTAGGGACTTTGGTTAACATCAGAGATGTGAACTATCAATGAACAACACTTCTCCAGCGTTTATCTTACTTAATGCTAATTTCAGCATTTACTAATGCAATATTAAAATCACTAACATTAATATTAGTTAATGAGCTAAATTGTGAGCTAAAATATACTGACAATGAATTATTGTACTTGAATATTAACTCACATTAACAAAGATGAATAAACACTGTAATAAATGTATTGTTAATTGTTTGTTCATGTTAGTTAATAGGTACATTTTAACTAATGTTAACAAATTGCACCTTATTGTAAGGTGTTACCAGTAAAATAATGTTTGATGCAACAGAAATCAAATTTTTTTTTGGTATTTTAAATATTGTATTAAACAAACAAACAAACAAATCAAATACATATGTTACATATGTCCATATTTTTATTGGATCAAATTATATCACTGACTAGATTCTTATGACAAATGTGCCAATTTGAGACTTTAGGCCAAAATAAACTAGTGAAACGTATATTAATAATAACAGTGTCATACTATCTATGTATTATGAGCAAGTACAGGTGCATCTTAATAAAAAAGTTCATTTATTTCAGTAATTTAACTCAAATTGTTAAACTTGTGTATTAAATAAATTAAATGTACACACAGAATGAAGTAGTTGACGTCTTTGGTTCTTTTAATTGTGATGATTTAAGCTCACATTTAACAGAAACCCACCAATTTAGCCTAGTGAAACAAACTGAGAGATAAACAATTCACTTCTCAACAAATTAGAATATGGTGACATGCCAATCAGCTAATCAGCTCAAAACACCTGTGCCTCAAATGGTCTCTCAGTGTGTTTCACTAGGCTAAATTGGTGGGTTTCTGTTTCAAGTGTTCACGCTTCCTCATATGTTTGAAATTGGAAAGCGGGTTTGGCGTGCTGTCCAGGGAGCGGGCCGGGA
>JAUMHP010000065.1:10786434-10840584 GCA_032361065.1 Enteromius trimaculatus
TGATATTCTAACTCCTGTAATCAATTAATTTTTAATTTTATTATTGGATAAGAGGGTATCAACAGTTGTGTTTTTGAGATCTTAGAGGGTAAACATGAGTAAATGTGATAAAAAGTTAAGTGGCCAGTGATGAATCTGCTGGAAAGCGTGAATTTTCCACTCGCCCATTTATATTCTGCCTGGCTAGGGTTTTTCAGAATCTGACTTTGGAGCAGTTTAGTGTAGTCTGAAGTCAAAATAGAGATCTAGGAGTCAAAAGTCTCTCCAGCAGTAAGCGAATGCTTCACAGACTCAGAAAATTAGCCCCTAGTTTCAGTCCCAACGGTACCGTCTCAGGCTCGTTCGGCCATCCATGCCCTCTTTTTCTCTCTGTCTGATGATGTGACACAGTCCATTGTGCTCCATCGCAGTTTCCTAATGTTCCTTTTCCTCTGTTTCTCTCTTGAAGGTTTAGATGCCCCAGACACAGTTGGAGTGAGAAGATTCCTCCTCCATCACGCAGTCCTCCGCCATTCTACCGTCATCTGGAGGAAACAAATCAGAAGCGTGCAGGACCAGAAAAAGGAACTCTGTTTTTACCTAACAGTGCATCTCATTTTGTGAAAGCAGTGTTCCTGCCTCAGAGTGCTTCCTGTGCCGAGGGGTGTGGTGTGGAGCAAAGCGATCCGGGGAGTGCGTGGAGGGGTAGGAACCCTCTGCCTGTCAGCCTGTGTCCTACCCTTTCTCTCCCTACAACACCATGACCACTGTGGTCCAGTCCAGCGAGCTTGTCTTTGAGTTCGCCAGTAATGGAATGGATGAAATCAATCAGGTACATCATAGCCACGTTTGTTGTTTTCTTCATCTTTAACCTGAACACCTTGTTTTTAGTGGCAGAAATGTTTGTTATTTGACACGTCAGCTTGTAGTTTATTTATGTTTAGGAACTGTCTTTGTCCAAACTGCTTCACAGTTCTCAAAGAGGCTATATGGGTTTTTGGAGGTCTGTGCCTTTGATGCCGGGCATGAAGGCAAGAGAGGGAGGAAGGTGGAAAATTAAGAGTGCACGGAGAGGGTTGAGAGATGACTGTTGGTTGCTGGCAGGGCACAGATGGAAAGACTGAGATGTAGGAATAGCCAGTCAGTCTGAACTCAGTGTTTGTATTCTTTTTACGAAAACTTGGGAATAAAGGAATCAGGATGCCTAGTTATGGCCCCAGAAAGTATCTGAACTTATTTATCATGAGATAAAGTGGCATCTGCAAACAAATGCTGCTGAAGCTTCTCACAGAACTTTATTTTTCCAAGCTATTTTTTACCAACTGGTCCAGGGGTCAATGTTTCAAGTCAAGCTGTGTTTTAAGTCATGCCAGTTCTCTTCAGGATCACAAATTAAACTAGACCAGAAAATAGCCACGTTTTTGAACATTATTTACTACAAAAAAAGTTTATTTGATGAAAAATGATGATTCACGCAGCTCAAGCAGACTTCCCAGTCACAATTTTCCAGCTGATCATTCTAGAAGTTCTTCTAATTTGCTGATTTGGTGCTCGAGAGACCTTTCTTATTGTTAACAATTCTAAACAGTTTTTTTTGGAAATGCATTTAGATTTTTTTTTTTTTTTTTTTGTAAAATGAGAAATGTGCTAATGCTACATTTATTTGATTTTCATTTCAAACTTTTTGTTAGGCCACGAAACTCCTTTGCATACATTTACTAGGCCACTGTGCAGTATGTGCATATGCAAGCGAAAGCCTGTGCGTTTCGGTTTGTTCTGTGTATATTCTGAGTTCAGATGACTCCAGAATCCTGATCTTCATCTTAAGTGTGTTTGTGCAGTCAGGTGAATGGATCAGGTGTGACAGGTCTTCTATTGAACCCCATGCCTCTTCTCCTATAAACTGAAAGCTAAATTCAGGCCTAACCTGCTCAACTTGTTGCAGTGTGGGAGTCCTGTTCCACCCAGAAGTCTACAATTGCTTTGAAACGACACTTGCTTCTAAGTAACTCCTCTGTACCACACCATCATAAATAAGCTCTACCCGTCGCCCCACAGTCTCAGGTATCTTTTGACTCCCACTTATAACAATAGAGCTGCTTTTTCAGGGACTGCGCAAAACAAACCTTGACGCTTCTCACCGTGTGCGCTGGGTTTTCCACACACGGCTGCTGTGAAATGTGTCCAGCTGCTTGTGTGGACTGTAATGATTAGCCGTGCTGGACCTAGAGTCAATAATTATCCCCATAAGTCAAGTCGACTTGTAATGGGAGGGAAATGATATTAAGCCATCGTGTCAGAGTTCAGCTACTGCACACAGCAGAGAAAGAATTACTAGATCCAGATTTCCGGAGTCGCTGAGTGCATTTATTTTCACAATCTTATCCTGATTGTCTTATTAACCTAATATAACATTATGTGTTACAACCTGCTAAAGATTGCTAACATTCTAAGCAAAAGAATACAAAAACTTGCACAACTAGATTTTTTACTGTCACCCCAGTTTCACTTTGTATGTAAACACCTTTATCAACATTCTAGTGGTGTATTTAGTATGCCTCACGTGTTTACTGTTGATATCAAAACAGAGTAATTTCTTGTATAAACAGGGTTTTCTTGCATTGTTAGGTTTTCATAATGGATTGATTGACTGACTTGTCTGCATATCATTGTGCATTCATTTAGTTGTAGGGTTTTATAAAATATAGCAGGTAATATTTTACAGGCAATATTTTAGTGATTGAGTGCATGTATCGACACCAAGGTTTGGTTCTCACTACTTTAATTCCACCAGTGATTGCATTAAATACATGATGCTATAACTGATCACCATAGTATTTTAAAGTGAAATTACATGATTACTACTTTCTGAAGTTAGTTTAAAGCATAACAATATATTAGGTAGAGTTACCAAATACAGGAATCATATCAGTTGGCATAATTCGTTTTGAAAACAGACAACTCCTACATATATAATTTTCTGTATGACAACATAGAGCTTCAATTTACTATAATTAATCAAACATCTAACCGCTAGTATATAAACAAGCACAACTTTTATTCAGCAAGGACTCATTCAGTTGATCAGTTAAGATTCTTTTTCAAATTAATAGAGTTTTGAACTTTCTATTCAAAAGAATCTTTGAACAACACAACTGTTTTCACTATTGATTATAATATATAATACAGTATATAAGTTTCTTGACCACCAAATCAGCATATAACAGTTTTATTGCATTTTTAATTAAACATTTGCAGCCTTGGTGAGCAAATGACGGGCTAATTTTGAATGGTAGTGTATGTCAGACATTGATCTTCAAATTTCTTCTACCGACTTCAATTATTTTATTAAATAGTTTTTTACATGCATGTTATCACAGACTCTATTGGTGCATCCACAGTATATTAAATCCCTTTTTGTGTAACCCAAGCTTGCATAACTCCTGTTTTCGCCCCCTACATCATACATGTCCTGCACTGGCGTGACATTGTGCAGCTTTAGTGGTCGACCGATTAATGACTTATTGCTGAAAACCTATTGCTTGACACCTTAGTACACAGTGTTTGAGAATCATCCAAAAGCTTGTCTCCGACATTGCAAGTGAGGGTCTTGGATTGCATCAGTGGGTTAGCATCACGTCTGGCATCAGGTAAAGCAGAAGAGAGTGTAACTGTGGAACACACCGCATGCTATCGGGTTTATGCATACAGAGGAACACGGAACTCAACTATGCAAATGGCAGATTTTTATCTGATGTTTCCTTTTTAGAAATGTGGTTGATTATTGTGAAAAAAAGGATGTTAAAGGTTTACGGCAGTCTCTGAGTTTTAAAAACAGAGAAGTTTTACGTGAGATGTTGGCATATCAAGAGCTGTATTAATATTCTTACTTTTTTTGTAGCAGAGCTATTTAGCTGATTTTATGGCATGTTTATTATGCCATAAATTGGTCTGTTGACAAATCGCATGAATTTTTGCAATAACTTCTGAATTTCAACTTTATGTAGACTAATATAGGCATGTTATGCTATTTTGCATTTACTTGTCAGGCGATATGAGAGAGGCTATGTAAACCGATCACCAAAGTTTTTTGCATAATCCTGATATCTGACGTCTGTAGTTCCCCAGTACAGTGGCAAGAGGGAGAGGACGTTGGACACATGCATAGAGCAAGACTAATTTTCCTGCTTACTAAGTAGTCAGGGCTTGTGAAGGCTGGAGTAATGTCTGATAAAAAGTTCAGCTTTGCCATCACAGGAATATCGCAGATGGACATTAAACAGAAAGCAGTTAAATCGTAAGAATATTTTGCAACATTACAGTGTTACTGTATTTGATCAAATAATTGCAACATCAGTGAACAAAGAGACTAATTCCAACAAGGTTGAAAAGAATCTTACAGACCTTTAATTTTTTAACGGTCCAAATTAAACAGTAGCTAAATTCAAGTGTTGCCATTGAATCTGTTTCTAGTAGTTCAGAGTGTGTTAAACTGTACTGAATGAATTATTCCGGCCTTGAACTGAGATTTAAAAAGCCAAACCCATCGAGTCTCTGGGGAAAATGCCATAACAACAGTCCAAGGATGATGGAACAAAAACAAAATCCTGCCGAAGGAAGATGTAAGATGGCTTGCGTGTTTCACAATCTTGTTTGCAAAGAGACCGTGTTGCAAGCATTCCTGAAGTACTGGATTACAGCGATCACTTGTTGTTATGTTTTTTTATTTTTGTCACCTTTGTGAGATTATTGTCGTCGGCCAGGAGCGTGCTTTGCATATTGTTCTTGTTTTGTTCATATTCACACAGTTCAACAACTGGAAAGGGGATAAACTGCGTTCTGCTGCCATCTCGTGGTTACACAACACAACAGACACATGCGTGTACGTGTTATCAGTCATTTTAAAAATGGCAGAAAAAATCATGACATGTAGTCCCTGAGGAAAGGCAGTCACTTGTCCAGCTCACAACGAACAGTTGCATAATTTAAGCGATCCTCTAACAAGTGTCAGAAGAAAGGTCACTAGACTTCGATCAGACTGCAGTTTCTCTTGAATCATTCCCACTCTGTCAATGTTCACTCATATGCTGACATGTTTTTGCCTTGTTTGCACATATCGTCTGCCAAAAGCATAATGAGAGCTGCTATCCAGTTAATGAGATTCAGTTGGTCTCACACACACACACTTACACACACGTGGAGTAACTCATTCAGTGAGTTTCAGTTTTCCCTGAAAACATTCCCCCTTCAAATTACTATTAAAACTATTTGTACCTGTAAGTGTAGGTAAACATAAAAAGTGGAAGAAAGACACATGTTGGTATATTTTGGCTGACTGTTGTGGGGTATGAGGAACGGTCTCTTGTGGCTTTAAAGTCCAGTACCAACTATTTCCTCTTTCCCCCCTTGTGATCTCCACCCTCGCTTTGGAATGCTGGTGGAAATGAGGAAGCCTGAGATGGTGTTTCTGGCATGAAGTTCATGACTCTGGGAGAAAACAGGGTCATGTGTATAAGAAATTTACTGGAAGTGTGGTGTGTTGCCGTCACGTCATTTACTCACATGATACTGCGCAGGCTAGTATCTGGCCTTATTGTTATTCTGACGCATGGAGTCCAACCAAGTGACTGAACCGGCTCAGGTTAAAGCTATTATGAATGGGCCATTAGCTGCAGCCTCTGTGAGTGTAAGTAACCTGGGCGATTGTGGATTAGAAGCTTTCATCTGCAGGGAGGGGGCAAATTTATGTGTTTTAAAGCAATTACGGTGCACTTTACTGCCTTTCCGCTGAAAGCATTGCACGACGGTTGATTTTAGATCAATGTCACATTTATCTCTCTGTTTGTTCTCCCACAGCTGGACGACCCTTCAGTTTTCCCAGCGGTGATCGTGGAGCAGGTGCCCGCTGCCGACCTCATGCAGGTGTACTCTGGACTGGAGGCAGATGAGGTGACTAATGGCATCATGGTAGACGCCATGCAGGATGTGGTGGAAGAGAACATGATGGGAGATGTGGGGCTGTCTGGTGAGTCCAATAAGTGACCACAATTATAGGTGGCATGGTGTTTTGTTTTTTTTAAACATTTCTCATGAAAATGGGGAAAAAGTACTCTTTGCAACTGAAACATAACACGTTATATTTATATTTTTCATCAATGTTACATTTTACCAAAATACAGTAAAAACAGTAATATCCCAAATACTTTAATATATATAAATAGTGCTGTCAAATGATTAATTGTGAATAATTAAATATATGTATTTATAATATAAATTGATATGAATATAAATGTATACAATTCTTCAGTAAGCAGTCTGATTATTATATAATATAAAATTCTGATTTGCTGCTCAAGAAACATTACTCTTTGTTATTATTGCCTATTTATTTTATTTATTTATTTTTTACAATTATTTATGTGGAATCCATAATGTATGATTTTGGCAGGATTTGATTAATAATATATATTCTGTCGACAGTAGAGACCCAGGTCTCAGGTGGAGAGGACAATATGGAGACCATCGAGGCGGCTGAGGCCTTACTGAACATGGAGTCTCCTAATAATATCCTGGATGAGAAACGCATGAGTATGTGATGACTCACTGTCTGTTTACGTGCTGCTGTTTTTTCCTTTTCTATTAAAGAAATGTTTGTTGGGAGACTTTTTTAAAAAAAACACAGTACACTTCAGTCAGTTAGCATATACTGATACCATTTCTCATTTGGGTTCAGTCTGTGTTTAGGCACTATTATAAACACATACTCATACTTGACCTTTACCCCTCTGTAGTTCACGCTTACGGGAATATACTGGAATCAGACCTGACCTACATTTCTCTGCGTCCAGAGCAGCTCTCAAACGGCTGCATGGATGTTCCCCTGGATGAAGAGACGTCCTCTTTGGATGAGATCCCTCAAAAGAACCCTTCCAAGCCTGCCAGGAAAAGCAAAGGTACTATTATCCTCCAGTAGAAGGCAGTGTTCACCTTAGTTTTTTATAGTTGCATTATATTAAAATCTAAAGATGAGAATATAAAAATGCATAAAAGATAACCAAATACATCTTTTTTTTTAAATTCATATGCTTTTTTTTTTATATCAAAGCCTAATAAATTTATGTTTGTGTATTTATTTTCCTGCAGTGCGCAAACCGAGACCAGTGCGGCCCTGCTCCCCCATCACCAATCCAAGTCTCCCGCTGAAGAAGAAGAGCAAAGAGGGCAAAGGTAAGCATGACCTCGGATCGCAAAGGAGAAAAAGTTGGAAACTATGGCTTCTGTCTCCCGCATGCATCATGAGTTTATCTTAGCAGGAATTTGTTGGCAGTGCTGTGGCTGCTTAATTGATGAGGTGCTCTCAAAGTGCTACGTTTGTGAGGGAACTAAAAGTGATAGCGGGCTGAAGGGCACATCGATGCTGTCCTGATAGAGGCCCCTTATGCATGCGTCCCGTTCCCAGCTCAGAGAGGAGGCCGGCCGCATACATATACATCACCTTGACATGCCGGTCTGTTCTCTCTCCGGCTTCCACTGCCGGGGTAGCTGTTTTTAAACACTTCTGGCCAAAGCACACGACAAACAAGAATAATCTAGTGCCAGGCCCCTCTAATTAATTTCTAGTCCGGTCTAGGGCTACCATGAAGGGAGAATTGATTTATTAAGGTTATGAGAGAGAATACAATAATTGCACCTCTGCCAATTCGGCTTTTTAAATAAGACCTGTGGAATTGCGTGTGAAATATGAAAGGTGTTTAAGCTTTTTATAAGTCTAAACTTTTAATGAGTCGACAGAGGAATATAAAACACCCTTATTCTTGCAGGTAATACTATCTACCTGTGGGAGTTCCTCCTGGCCTTGCTGCAAGACAAAAACACCTGTCCCAAATACATCAAATGGACACAGAGAGAGAAGGGCATTTTTAAGCTGGTGGACTCCAAGGCTGTCTCCAAGCTGTGGGGCAAGCACAAAAACAAGCCTGATATGAACTACGAAACCATGGGAAGAGCGCTCAGGTGAGCCAATGGTTACAAACACTTCACCCAGAGGGACCAATCATGCCAGAGGAATTGCTTTTCCTGACCTCTATCCTTCCTCTCGCTGTCTTTTAGGTACTACTACCAGAGGGGTATACTGGCCAAGGTTGAAGGACAGAGGCTTGTTTACCAGTTTAAGGAGATGCCCTCAGATCTGGTCATTATTGATGAGGATGATAGCCAAGGGGACGACGCCAGTTCTGGCTACGGAGGGCAACGGTCTGCTCCTCACGGACGGGCAGTGGGCCGTGGTTCTTCACGTGCACAGGGGAAGGGCACGCATGTGAAGTCAGTGAAAAGAGAGATGAGTCCCGGGCTGAACAGCAATGGAAAACATGCAGAACAGCTGATGCAGACTGTCCACGTTCTTCAGCCAAATCAAGGGGCTGCTGTCCCAGCATCTGCACACTCCCTAAGGTGAGGGACAGCCATGAACACAAGCAGGAAGTGAACTGAACAGATTTAAAACCACTGTTAAAAAAACAGCTCTTTTCGAAAATCATTTGTCTTAGCTGCGTACATACAGTAGGTGGCTACATACTTAAGCAGCAGCAAGGCAAAATGCAGCACATAAATGAGCCATTTATAAAAACAATTCTTAGCAGTAACATGAATTAAAGAGCCCTGTAAATAGTGTGAGGGAAAATTTTGGGCACAAATGAAGAATTTGTCTAATTTTAGTTAAATTATGGTATAATGTGACTACAGTTCATCTAAAACAAGGGAACAAATGAATACAGTGTGGCCATGATTTAACTAAATTACACCAAGGGAATAAATTAGCACAACTTGGCCACAATTTAACTAAAACAAGGGATTGTAGCTGTACAAAGTGGCCATGATTTAACTGGATTAAAACAAGGGAGCAGAGTAGTACAATTTGGCCACAATTTAAATAATTGAAACGAGAGAATGAATTAGCACAATGTGACCACAATTTCACTAAAACCACATAATAGAACATAGCCACAAATTAATAATCTGTCGGAAGATGTTCTTAATTATTTGGCCACAATATCTTTTTTTTTTTTTTTTTTTGGTCTGTCATCTCTGTAAGTAATATACTTTAAATCAGAAAATCTAACATCAACAGTATCATACAATTAGCTTCTTTAGTCAAAAAAAGCCCTGTGTGTTTTATCAGAAATAAAGCTGGCTCTTTTAATTCAAAGCAGCCATATAATTTTTTTCCCCTTCTTATATTGGAGCCATCTTGCTTTATAACCCGATGCCCCTCTATCTCTCACAGGACTATAAATATGCCAGGCTCTGTTCCCATGGTTCTCACGTCAGGAGCTCAAGGAGGAGGTCCAGTCACCCTGCAGACCCTGCCGCTGTCCTCTGTTCTGACCAATGGGGATTCCTCCACTCATGCCTCGCCGCCTCGGGTCATTCTCCACACTGTGCCTTCCACCAGCCCTGGCAGTAAAGATGTGCTCACCATCCAGACCGCCTCTCTGACGACAGACAGCATCCAGTCCCAACAGCTTCTCGTATCCACCCTGAGCTCATCCAGTGCAGGGGTCATCAGCACCACGCCACAGCAAGCCGGATCTCTTAATGGCATCACCCGCCTGGTCACTCTCAATGCCAACGGGCAGCCCGTTGTGGCCCAGCAGCCCGGAACGGTCATCGCCACTGTCCTGAAGCCCAGTGAACTTCAAGCTCTGCAAGTGAAGGAGGAGATCCTAGACCCGCAGTACCTCCAGTCTCTGGTCAACAGCAACCCTAACATGGCCTTGTACGGCAAAGATGACCTCGAAGAAGGAGTGGCAGAGCTGAGCTACAGAACTGTGATCATCAATGCAGGTCAGGAAATTGGTCAGACCCTCAACGGACATTCAGACATGGGCTCGCAGCTGGCTAGCAGCCCTAGTGAGGGCCTGACCCCTGTGGAGGAACTAGAAGTGAGAGGAGAAGTGGCTCTGCATCCGGAGCCTGAGGGTAAAGAGCTGTTGGAGGGCTCTCAAGATCTGCAGGAATTGCCGGGCACCATCCAGATACCCGCTTCCCACTTCATCCATGTCAAGACGGAACCGGCTGAGACCTAAACTAGTGCACCCAGCAGGGAAATGTGGACACATTCAACCAACAAAAAAATACAGGATTTTTTTCAGTGGAGCAGATTATCTGTAATTTATTGCTCTTGATTGTTTAGAATGGGCGTTGACCCCCAAGACTGTTGTTTACTAAAAAAGTTATTGTGATATTGTGCCTAAATTCGAACCTTGAGGGATATCGACCATGATGTCATGATGAAAGCTCTTTGGTTTGCTCTCCGTCACTCCCAAACCCCCAATAGGAGAGCAGCCATTCTCCAACCAGGGATATTCCCACCATATGTGCCAGTTGAGATGTTTCTATCTCTTCTCATCTCCACAGACAAATCCAAAGACTTTATCCAGCAGAGGGACCAAAGGAGGAGTTGGTGGGAAGCCAAAAAGGAACCAACAACACACCGTTGACTATAGAATTAAAACACACATGCACACACACACACACACAGAGTTGCTAAGGACATACAATATGGAGAAACATTTGTTTTGTTTTTTCTTATGTAGCCATCATAGTGGACTTCAAAAGGATACCTATTGGAATAAGACTGAAAGAGTGCCTAGGTGGTTAATGCTTTGTTTTGGAAGTGATGTTTTGAAAGGGGAAGATTGTATGATTCACTCTGTTTTTAATACAGAATTATCTGTTATACATAACATACATTATACATAATCTCATCTCCCTCCTATCATCAGAACTGAAGAGGTTATTATTTTTCCATCACACACGAATTTAAAAGCACTGCGCTTTTATGGAAATGGGCATTGCCTGTCCAAAGAGACAGTTCTAATAGACTTTGTTTGTATATAGTAACAGACTAGAGATTATAGTGACAAATTCCAAAATCATCTGCAAAGTATTTCCCCATTATAATCTTGTTCATATGAAATGGAACGCAGTATATATAAATATATAAAATATATAATATACAACTAAGATTCAATTTATGGCCACAAATTTATTTATTTTCTGAATTTCTAAATTCTGTATAAAGTCTTTTTTAAACAAATGCAAAAATGAGGGAAAATATGCAGTATGTAGGGCTAATTTTACCCGTAAAAGACTCCAGTATGTGTGTGTATTGCTGTATTTTTCCAATTTAAAGCATTCCATGTAATCCGCACACCTTTCATATGTTATCTATTTTTCAATATAAGGGGATCTGAACGTAGCTTTATAAGATTGAGCTATCATGCTGTTCTTATTCACTGTGATGTGTTCAAAGCCATTTTTACAGATGCGTACGTGCTATAAATGCTATGTCCTTTGGTTTCTGCCTTTTACGCTGTCATACTTTTACCCTGTATCGCCCACTTATGCCTTACATGACTGTTTCTCAGATCACAGCTGGTGTGGTCTTGTGACATTTAGGTAGATTTTTAAAATGTATTTATTTGTAGTTCAGGTAGTCAGCTGTCCACGGCCTCCGTTCCTTCCTCGCCTCATTTATATCCAATGAATCTAAAGCGCAGTCTCTTAATAGCGGCATCTCCACAAGTAAACAGTGGATGCTGCAGACATGTCGAAACGAAGCTAAATTTGTGCTAAATTGGAAGAAGTGACTGAAGTTGTTGAGGGTAAATGTGGACTGGACTCTCAGAAGACCAGACGCTGATCATGGGCAGCAGGCCTCTGCCTCTAATTCTGTTTGACTAACACCAGATCTTTGGTACTGCTTCGACAATCATGGCTACACCTTGTATTATGCAATATTACATCAGTAAGACAATCAGTGACCTCATCATAATAGTAGAAAAATGTAATTTTCAGATCTGGTCTTGTTTGAAATACTTGTCGACCACAGGCTTTTGTAGTTTTGGGGTAAAGGTATGCCAGTGCTCTTGCTATAATTTAATCTTGCCTTTTCTTGGGGCTTTCCTTTTTTTTCCCAATTGTCTTATAGTAGACTAGATTTTTTTTCTAAAAAAAAAAGAGAGAACCAAAAGAAAAGAAATATAATAAAAACAATTTTGCCTTAACGTGAACGTGTGATCCCCTGTTCCCTCTTTGCTGTGGAAATTAAAACTCAAGATCACAGACTGTGGGTAAACAACACGAAGCCCACAAGGCAGATGCTATCATTGTTCCGACGTATTAAAACAAGTACACCTCCCGGCGCATCTCCTCAAGCGTTTCTTCTGTTAACGTGAATTAACAGAGGTCAGATGCACTCCCAGGTATCTCGCAACATCTTGCTGTGAATCGAGGCTGCTGCGGGGAGCTTTGTTTCCAGCCATATGTGCTCTTATTCGGCTCGTCTGCTCCTTCTGGAGACTACAGAGCACCACGGCAACTATGGCGAGGAAGGAGTGAGTGCAATCTGTTAGCTACAGGAAGCAAGGAGCCGAAAAGAGTTACCGAACAATCATGGCATGGTTCCCTCATCTGAGTGGGTGAATAAGAGCATTAGTATTTTTAAACAAACAAAAAAAATTGGTCATAAAAATCCCCTCATACTGTTTCAAACCTGTTGTTTTTTTTCTGTAACATACAAAAAGAAACATTCTTTGCATTTCTATGTAAAATCACAATTCATGGTGAAAAAAAACTATAGGATAATGAAATAGATTGTTTTAATGGATTTAATTGCTTTTTGAATGGATTTTGCTCTTTTGGGAGTATGGAAAATAGCAGCTTGAACATTCTTTCAAATGTTTCTTTTTGTATTCCATCAAACAGGTTTGGGATGATATGAGAGTAAATAATGAAATCATCATTTTACTAATTGTTTAACGTATCCCCCCTCCATGACTTTACATAATACTTTTTTCCGTCTGTCTTGTGGGCAAATAATCTTTAATCAACTAACACAGATTGTGAAAGGACCCAGAACAGTTTTCACACCTGCAGCTCTGTGTGTGCTGGCCTTGTGGTGAGGATAGAAATGATTGTGTGTGTGATTACTCGGTGGTACGGGTTTGGAGAGGCTTTCTATGGTCTTTTACGGTGGGGTGTGGGTGTGTGTATGTGTCTGTTGATGGAGCCATCTGGCAGCTGGTACATGCTGGAGCTCTTACCCCCAAGTCTACTATTCACACACAGCTGCAGATTACCCAGCACTCTGAACCCTACAGGCAACACTGAAAAATAAAACAATAACATCCAGAAAAACACAATACCAGAGC
This sequence comes from Enteromius trimaculatus, assembly GCA_032361065.1. Lineage (NCBI taxonomy): Eukaryota > Metazoa > Chordata > Actinopteri > Cypriniformes > Cyprinidae > Enteromius > Enteromius trimaculatus. The sequence continues at coordinate 10,799,628 of JAUMHP010000065.1, forward strand.
TGTTAAAGGCAACTGTAGCCACAAGTATGGGCAAAGCAAAATGGCTGAAAGTGGTTGTTAAAACGATTGGCACAGCGTTAACCTGTGCTGTGAAAATGGGAAAATATTTTATCACACCACTACAAATGTTACGTGAATTGGAGAGGATATCACAAATATAGATATTGACTTTTTTTGTTTCTACTTTGAAGTCTGTAGGTTTTATAATAAATACCGAATGGAGGGTACAGTAAAAATGTCAAGTAAAAAAAAAAAAAAAACACAGTAAAAATCTTTTTACTGACATTTCCATCTTTCCCCACAGGAAGCCCCAAAATTTAATTAGAGGAAAAATATAAAAGGTAATGTACAAAAAATGTTAGAATTTTATAATACATTTTATAAAATAAAATTAAACATGACAAGTTGTCCCAATCCAACTTTTATAAAATAATACAAAACTTTTATTAAAACAGAATGACAACTTTAAAATAATATATATAATATACCATTTTACCATATAGTTGTGTGAATGTACGTATGAAAAAAAAAAAAAAAACACTGCTAAAAATACATTATCAAGCTCAAAATCATGATTACTTATAAACTGTACGACCCTTGTGACACCTAGTCACCTAGTATAATGTGTATTTTAGGTAAGCCCGTCATTTCAGGTTTTTGAGTCCAAATACATTTACAAGTACTAATTCTCTTTGTAGTCACAGTTTACATGCATTTGCAACTGGAAATATCAGAATGATAAAAAGTTAAATAAAAATAAAGATATTGTATGTCGTAGTCCAGAAAACATATGTAGCTGTTTGACATGGCATGTTGACTCCGCTATTATTACTCACGCAGCGTTAAAAAAGAAGACAGCTTGCAGTAATCACTGTTTCATGGCTGAATGTCATAAGATCTATGACTAATCGTAAACTTCTAAACTGAAATAACCCTTGCATAGTTTTAAAAAAAGGTATTCAAATTAAGGCTGAATTTCTAAACAGCTGTGGTTCACTAGCGTTAAACCGGGTCTTTACATCAACACAGCTGCACAAAATCAGCTCAAGGAACATTCTATTTTTAAAGCAAGACGACAAGTAGCTGGGGGCCAATGACATGCTTGAAGAGAGCGAGTGTTTATTGCATCACGGCGTCTCTCTAGTGAGGAGTGGCGGGGCGGCTGAGGGATGGCGGTCATTAGAAATATGCCTCCAGTCAGGGGCTGCGCTAAGATTACTCACACACCAGGATGCTGCCGCACACACACACACACACACACACACATAAATACTAAACAATGGTTTTGTTCTGTTACTGAACTACGACTAATGACATCCACTCCAATTTACGTCCTTTGTTCATCACTTTATATTTACATCAAATTTTTAAAGCAGCAGCAGTCTCACAGCAGGAATTTATAGAAGCTAAAAGCAATTCTCTTACAGCTATTAAACTTCTCACCCTACATCCCTCAACTGCCAGAATTGATAAAATTCTTCCACTGACAAATGAAACAATAACCATAATTTTATATTTCCCAGGTCATAACCACAGAGTCAAGGTTTGGCTGATTATTATGGCCCCATTAGCCCCTGCTGGTAGATGCTATAACTACATCATCTGGCAGAAAAACAAATCTTTCTCCATTGATAGCCACTCAAAAAGATTTGGATATTATTTCTAGCTATACATTTACAGTATATATATATATATATATATATATATATATTCCCTAACATTATCACAGTTTATTCGCTAGTTTAGAATGGTAATAAAATATGACAAGAACTCAAGAGTTAAACTGAGTCAGAACAAATTCGCATTGATAATGTTAGATTACTTTGACAGAAATGTATGTAATGGGATACAATCAACCAGAAATTATTCAGCTGTAAAATTTAAGTACACAGTTAGATAATGCAAATTTACGTCAACCAAGTACAAAGCAATACTTAATTGTGTTATTGGTGAAAAAGGTTTGCATTAGCAATAAAAAAATATAGTAATATAGCAAGCCAAAAACGTACCTAGCCTATTTACTGTATTTTAAAATGACAATTAAATCTTAGCGCCATCATAGCATCTTTTAATGTGCCCCAAAACAAAAAATAAGATTAAATAATTACAATATAGTAGCTACACATTTACATTTGACTAGATTTTATTTTGCCGATCTGTTAAATCATGTTCTACTATATGGAATGCTTTGCGACAGTCATTAACTGTTGGTGGTGGCTATGGAAATGAACATGGTGCCGTAAATTGATCCTATCTGACGCACAATTCTTTTACCAAACAGTTTTTTTCTTATTAAACTCGACATAAATATGTTCTATAAAGGATTGTTGATTTTGTAATGGAAAATATTAGGCAGTAACAAGGCAGTAAATGTATTACGTGATTAACCTTTCTACATAAAAACGGATAATTCAGTGCATATCAACATCCCCGTTGTAACAGGTGTCCCGTTGACCGTTAAAAGATGGCGACGTTGTTGACTTACCAGGAGCAGGTGGACGCGGCATTTATCTTTTAATATGTCTTTTGTATGTTAGGAGCCAACATGAGCAAAACAAAGTCCGATTTTAAATCGTAAAATCCCACACCAGCCGTAAAACGTCCAAATTAAGTAAGTAAGTAAGGGTAATCTCTAGGTATTGCAGATCTCCTTGTTTATACGTAATAATATAGTCATGTTCACACGGCACCACTGGAGGGCAGTAGTGACACACCTCAGCGGAATACATTACAATTAGCTCTCTCTTTTTTTGTACATCGTGTACTGCGTTAAAGCAGAAAGTCTGCCTGTAAAACACAGACTACCTGCTCCACGTACACGAACCGACGAGTTAAATCCTGGGAACTAAAACAAACAGCTTGGAGGTAAATTACAATGCACTTTTGATGTGCTAACAAAAGGAATTAAATCACATGCGTACCTGTGCAGTCTGCAGGCATCCTGCCTCCTTACACTGCTCCAGACTCACTGAATTTTCGCCCTCAGTCTTATGCAGTCACTGTTGCTGCAGGCTCCCTCTCAATCTTTCTCGGCAATGAAATACAAGCAGCTCTGAGCTTTCACAAATGAAAATAGCTTGTTTTAAATCTGAAATCGTTAGACACGTCTCAGTATGGATCTGGGTCGGTATACAGTACGTGCATAGTGTTGTTCTATAATTCATTCAGTTTTAAGGCATGACTCACTGATATTTTTATGTAGTTTATTGGTTCTCTACCTTAACCTTAACAGGTTAATATACATACAATATACAACATATGTTATTTGTCATAGCTGACACGTATAGAAACACACCGGCAGGTACATGACTAGATATAGAATATGAAAGCTAATATATGGCATATCATAGAGTGACATTGTAAACAGCTTGGTTGAGTTCACAATGACATATATGTCTTTGTTTTATATTATTGCTCTTGGTCTTGTGTTATTCTAAAAATGTAATTAATTGTAATGTTGCTTGAAACTATTAGGAAAAGCATCTATGGAAAAATGTGGCAATGTTTCAAGAAATGTTGTTTTTTCTTCTTCATTTCCCCCCATCATGCTTATGATCATTTTTATGCAGCATTTTGTCCTTTTTTGCATTATAGAAGAGAGAAGCTTGGACATTCTTCCAGTTTTGTTATTAGGTTATATGAAGAATGACAGTAATACATGTAGGCTATTATTTTAATTAAAAAAGAAATTGTGTGACAAATGGAAAAACAATAATAATAGATATTTTATGTACGTATGCTATTATCATATTATAGATATTTATAGTAAAATTATAGATATTTTTCCCGCTATACGATGACTTTGAGGTTTGAGGTGACTTCCTCTGATATGGCATCAAGATAAGTGCTGGTGTCTCAAGTGATTTCAGGTATTGTGATAAAAGAAACAGGATCCAGTATAATAAGCTTTCTATGGGGTATTTTGAGTTTGTGCTTTGATCATTTACCTCAGGCTTCTAGTGAATTAGATCTTAGTATTGCAGAAGAAAGAAGTGTTTTGAGAAAAGATATGGCTGATGAAAATCACATTTAGACAACTGACCATGGATGCGGAAGAGATAAACATCAAGGTGAGTTTTAACTTCCTCCATGGAATGCTTTGTGGCTTCGCCTGGTTGTTTGTCACAGATGTGGCATCCTTTGTTTCAAGATGAAAGCCCTGTGTTTTGCTCTTTTGTTGGTTTCTCAGAATAGATGCATTTTGTATGCTTTCAGTGTAATGTCTTTCAAGGTTTTCGTTATGATAATTTAAAATAATATGCCGTGTCTGTCTTATTAGATTTCATATAGCTCGGTCATGTGCAGAACTGGAAGGGCGTAACGCTAATAATGTCAAGGTCATCAAGTTTGTTTCCCAAAGAAAACAAACTGGGAAATTTGAAGGCATACATTTAATGCACTTTTCAGGTCCCTTAGCACATGTTTATACGCAGCAGTAAATTAGTAGCAGGCTATAAAAAAACTTTTACCAGTTTTATTCATAGGGAAGTTGCTGGAAAAACACAAAAGAGCATTGGATTACGTAAATGCAATTTATAGAGCACGCATTTGCTTGGATGAAAGAATTGATTGAAACAGTCCCAGACCTGCAATTATGGCGCTAGCAATGTCACTACTTAAATATAGCCGCGTGTTATGTGTACAGTGTAGTTATACACTGCACTAAATTCACATAACGGCTTTTAAAAAGGCTAATTTTCAAAGTTCTACAGGGACTTGCTTAAGCATAAATACATTAAACACAATAGTTCATAATATAAACATGCAAATTACTGTGCATTTATTTGTTAACCTGGTTTCTTATAATGCCTCTCATCCACTATAAACATGACAAACATAGGGCTCATTGAAACGGTCTTGTCATGCACAACTTCATGCGCACAAATACAAAATCAAATGAAATCAATGTTAATTAAATCACAATGTCTCGCCTATGCTATTGTTTTGAAAGGTCTGCATGGAATACATAGAGGACAGTAACTGACCGTTTTCAAAGCACCTGTTTCTGTTCTACTTCCAGTATCAAGTCAAGGACAAATAAAAGAGTTGAAAAGGATAAGTCTTACAGAAAGCAGCCATGTTCACATATGGGTAGTTGACTTAAAATATTCCTTTTTATGAGACTCCATCTAGTGCTGTGTTATTTGTATAATAACAGTTTTTATAACCGTATTAATTGAGAGGATAATATACCATGTGGTTTCAAATTAATACGGTCATGAAAATGGCATGCATAATAATTACAAGCAAAATGCTGTTGAAAATAATCTGTGATTTTTGTACTATTAAAAATTCATTTGAAGTACCACAAATGAAACTGATGGCATATGGTGAAACTGAAAAAAAGCACCTAAAATATAATTTCCCTTATGCATTTATAAACATTTTAACTTAAAATCTTGATGCTTATCAATAAACTGCCCATCTATAGTTAAAAAAAATATGACAGTGGTCACCAAGGATGAGCTAATGTTTTCCCTTATTTTAAAAGATTTTTTCTTGCGCGAAGAATGGAAAAGGTTTGGAGCGTATATGTGACATTTCGTACAAATGAAGCTGGTCTACGCGTACCCCTGAGCAGCATAGCACCATTGGTTCCCACCGGCATCCTCAAATTCGTCCCAGCATTCTTGCTATCCACCAGTTGCAGGGCATGACAATCTGACAGATGACCCGTCCTCCCTGGTAATAGTAGGGATATGGCCAAAAGCCGCCCAGGGGCTCGTGGTATCGCCGACAGTAACGGTACCCCCGACGACAGTACTGGCAGCAGTAGCCCTGCTCATCTAGGCTGTTGTCCAGCTCCATCCCCGCTTCTCTCTGCGAAGAGAGTGAGTCAACAGGGTCAGAACCGTAGCCAAACAATACCTGCAATCTCACCACGGGGCACATGACTGATGGCTTGATTTTAGCAATAAAAAGGTGCAGTGCTCTGAAGGGGGAATGAAGAGTGATTATGGGGTGTAGACACGCGATGACAAAAAACCCTGTCATGCTCGGATATGTCACAAGGATCAGAGTGGCATTTAAAGTAGATGCTTTTGATATGCCAAGCCGGGGAATCAGATATGATATAATGCCCTTGACCTTTCCATTACGCTGCTGGTGGCATCGCTTGGCCTTAGCATCTCTGATTCAAGTCCCTTAACCCTGCTGCCTGTCTGTTCTCAGTCACTGCGAGTTTGACACCGGCAGCCAGCGAGATAATTACACTATTTCTTTCATCCCAGCCCTCCCACTCCCATAAAAGCACAGCATTGGCGCCTGAGTCCGAGCAGCGACCGCGGTCTCATTTCGGCTCAGAAATGAGAACCCTCCCCCATGCACTTTCATGCCCTCCTTTGACTTTGGCATGAAGCGAATGGCACGTTCGTACAGCAATTAGCGGGGTAATGATCGTCCAACAAGGATCGGTTTATTTGCTCTCGCAGGCAGGGTGTGAATTGGTGTAAAGGCTAAATGAAAGCGGAGTGAAAGGTAAATTGGGTAGAATTAATGGCCCTTGGCCCTCTCCATTGTGATCGTGTACGCGTGCCCTCTCCAGATTACGCAGGGCTGAGTGCCATGCTTTTGATCAGCCGCTACAACGAGATGGGTTCCGAGAAGTGCCACTTAACTTTCTATCTCTTGTAACTGTTGGAGCAGATAGCACCCTCGACTCGCACTGTTTCATTTGACTGCATTTCGATCTCCCCGAGCTTGTGACGCAGACAATATGACGTTATCCGTCTGATTAAAAACACTGTCATGGACCTAGTCACCTCCGCTGAGCTGCATTAGATTGGCAGATGAAGCCGTATCTCTCCAGGTCGTCTGGCAACGTTTCAGACTTCCTGTTGGGAAATGACGCAAAGCAACGTGAGGGGAGGAAATCGCTTTGGAATGTGTCGCCCAGATGAAAATGGCATCTAAAAACCGTCATTTGAGGTGTTTGTATAGTATAACCAGGTACATTATTATCATTATTGATCTTTTTGGGTTTGAGATGAAGCACTGTGAATTATAATGCGCCTCTACATGTGCGTGCGAGGATGCATAATGACATGCGTTTCTCCTCTGGAGTCCCATTTCTCATTATGTTCTCCATAAACGGCGCATGTATGAGTTTTCATGAGCTCACTATGCAATGATGAATGGAGTGAAAATTGCATTCTTCTAATGATTAGACTTGTGCAAGAGAAAGCAGGGTGATGCTTGTACTCTTTGATTTATTACTCTCACAAATGCACGAAGACAATTACTGATTCATAATGTTTGTCAGGTTTAGGGTCAAGAGTGTTGAGACAACAATTCATTTCGGAAATGGCACAAACCCTGTCAGTGTAGCACCGTTTGCTTTATCAGACTTTCACAGAAAAGCCCCCTGCCAGCATGAAAGGTGGATGTTGTTTAGGAAAATAAGAGATTTTTTTGTCGAGTGAAATGATGTGTGATTAGGATAAAACAAACAGACTAAGAATGGTATTGTTCCATAGAGGTATATTAATCAAACTGATTATCCTGCCGCACTGAGAAAGTGAGTGTTAATAACTTCATGTTTATACGTCAGTCAGAAGAAGTAAAGTACTCTGGGACATGATGTCAGTCATGCATAAACTAGTAAGAGTAATTAAGAACAGGTGCCTATAGCTGACTGTAGCGTTTTCCATTAGCCTTACAAAGCCTGTCATGTCCTCTGTTATGTTTAGTCTTCCAGCCCGTAAAGCGTGATGCAGTAGCATTCAATGCGTGAAAGTTTCAGACTCCTCATTTATTATGGTGTGGCACACCATACAGTTGATTCTCGACTTGACACCCTGTGGATTTACTTCATAAACCACGATTACTGAGGGGATAAATTATCTTAAACTTCACACTATCTTGATGCTAATCGAGACACTAGAGAGACACTGTTTCCCAAAAGGGTTTTATTGATTATAAAATACATTTTGAGTAAAATTATTCACGCATCAATTGATTATTTTTTTCAGGACTGTCAAAGTTAACTTATTAACGTCTCAAACATAATTAAATGCGTTTAACACGCTATTTGTTTATTTATTCATTTGAGCACAGTTTGACATACATATCCATGCTTCATTTTGTTCTGTTCTTAAAAAAATGATTGGGACATCTGGAGCAGATTGGAACTGATCGGAGTGCACACAAACACAGTAAATGATGGAGAAAAGGCACTTTTACAGGTTACTTAACAAATCTAGATATCATGTTTACAACGAAAGTGATACATTTGCATTCATTGTGTGGTGGAATTGAATTATCGTTGAAGCTGATGAAAAATTGAATACTGCATTCAGCAAAGTTGACATTTATGAAGTTGCAAACAATTTGTGTTTCAAATAAATGCTGTACTTTAAATTTGTCAAAGAATGTATCGCAGTTGTCACAAAAATATTAAGCAATGCTATATTTTTAACATTGATAATACTATTATAGATTATAATAAGAAATCTGTTAATATTAGAATAATTTCTTGAAGATCACATGACACTGTATTTACAGTAGTTTTATTTATTTATTTTTTTTTTGATCAATTAAGCATGAGACTTACTGCCTTTATTTTTTTGAATGGTACTGTAGTTTTAGAATAATTTAGGATATGCATGTAAAACACTTATTTCTGTTATCCACACAAATACTGAACTTCATCATCACACTTTTGTCTGTTATTTATGCATTTATTCATGAAAAAGAAAATGTAGTGTCAATTATCATGTTAATTTTAAATTTTTAATGACAGATATAACAAGAGACTTTGGTATACTAAGTTTAAAGTGAATTCATCTTCATCAGGTCCTTGACCGGACAGAGCATTGGACGCGGGGAGACAGGTTCAATCAGTGAAATGCAAGCCTAATGCTTTCAGCTAGGACGCGGGGTCACGATGCCTACCATCAGGAACTGCAGCAGGCACACGAGTCTGAGATTCGACGGGACCCAATCATCAGAGGCTTATCCTCCCAATGTAGGTCAAGGACCATGATGCAATTTCTCTGCGCAGCCAGATGATAGTTATTCAGTTTGAAAGATATCCAGAGCTGTGCTGGCACACAACGCATCAGCGTGGCAGGACTGGGGAAAGGTCAGCCTCGTATATCTCAGGCCTTCTGTCACAGGAACTTTGATGATTATTTATATAAAGTGCACAACAGGAAGAGACCTGTAGCAAAATACGAATTCCCTCCTCTAGCTGCAGACGTCTGCCGGTGGGAGAGCTAAAGAAGGGCTTGCGTCTAGGATCCTCTGAAAGGTCTGGGATATCTGGCTTCCCAGCAGCATCTACATGACTCCAGACTCCAATTACCGGGAGCCACATCCCCTCTGACGTTCACAAAAGCCTTTGTTATCGCTCAGCCCACAAACACAGCTCGCCTGCGCTTAGCCTTGGAATTGGCTGGATTGGTGTGTATTAACCAGCTGATAGAAGGAGAGGATTTCAAAAGGGAAAGGTGGTTTCATCTGGGTCTGCTTTAATTATACGCTACGCTGCGGTCCATGTTGCTGGATGAGGTGGGCAGGCAAGACGTTCCTGGGCCTCTGCAGATAAATGTGCCTTTTTTCATCCACCCAATGTTTTTTCTTTTCTCAGTTTTCTCATCCTCGTGCTTGGAGGCTACAAGTCACACACTAGTTGGGGAGGTGTATATCGTAGGTGTGCAAAGCATTAGTGCGTGAGGCTTCAGGATAATTAATCATCGAACATATTCTTTGCTTCATGGACATTCTAGGACACTCTATGGCCGCTTCATTCTCCATGCCTTGATAATTAAAGCATGATTAATACATTTATCTATTCATTAACGAGTGACCTTGGGAGGCTGTCTTTGTACATCACTAACTACATGCGCGAGGCAAGAAAAAATTGTGCAAGGCAAACTTGCTTCCTTTGAAGGCTAAATATCCCTCTCCATTAGCTGTAAGACATTAAGGGAGTCTTAAGTGAACTGGCCTGATTTAAGCAGATATATAGAGCAATTTCAATACCCTATGGTCCACATGCTCTGTTTTAAGTTCGGAAAGGGAACTTCGATTAATGAACGATTTATACCAAGAAAGAGAGCTTGACTATCCGTCTCACATCTGCCTGAACACCTCTTTTAGTAATGAACCTGGGGTTCATACTTACATAGTCGTTTACTGGTAAGTGGTCCATGACGTCCCGGGCCTGACGTAGACCTCTCGCCTCCAGCTCTGGGGTCTCCTCCACGTCCTCGACATCGTGGAATTCATCATCTGTGTCACAGAAGAAAAGACGCTTGCTACTAAAAACTGATATCTTAAAAGCCTCTTTCTTAAGAACATAAAGCCCTACAGTACTACAATGCCCTCATTTGGAGAAACAGAAATAGGTTTGTGGCAAAAATGCTCTTTAAACATCAAGTATTGTGTCCTTAATCAGTGATTGCATATACAGGACATTTCTAGAGCTTTAACCATAAAACTCAGTGTTTTTTTGCCTTCCTTTTGAAGAAAACTACAAGCAAACAGTGGAGTGCAAAGGAAATTACAGACTTGACTCTTAGGCTATTCTGAAACCTTATTACTAGGGTTGTATTGGATTTTGAGGCAGTTAAGCCCTGTTTGTAACCTCTGGGAGGAGATTGGTGGATCCAGTGGATGGGCAGGTCTTGGCAAATCTCCCAGATCTTGGAATTCAACAGGAATGTTTTGTTGGAGACTGGTTCTTCAGCAGGGATCCATATCTGAGAGTCCACCATCTGCATATCCACTTCACCTGTCTCACTCATCTGTGAAAAGAATGTACATTTTAATGCCTGCAGAAGGTCATAGATAGGGATGGATGATCATACAGTACCATACTGATCTGATACTGTAAAGTATTACCAATATACTAAACATTACACTTTAGTATATTGAAACATAAAAATAAGTTTCAGAAGCTTTCAGTGCTTGGATATGGATATTGCTTCCCAAGATTTAATTTTGAGCTAAATCTACTCACATTTCCATACACTGCATTGCACCAGAGGTCAGATGGCCACTGAAGCTACATTTGGAAGTATATCTTGCACGCTGATGCCTTTTAATACACATTTTTAACAACATCTGAGGATAAAAATAAGTTATTATATCCATTCAGCAATTTTCTAAACTGCAAATGATCAGACTTCTGTTTTTAACTACAATGATACAATCATTTTCAACGGCTAAATAATCTGAATCATTAAACAATCATCCCCCAAAGCCATTACAATAAATAACCACATTTATGCTTTTACTTTAATATGATTGATGTGTGTTTGTTACAGCCTCTGGTTAGCGCTACAGTCTCTGTTTAAATGAACGTCATTAGTGAAGTGTCAGCAGTTTGAGCAGTTTGCGACAGGCTCCTTGTGTCTTTTAGCAGTTCTGAGTATGGTAAGATGAGAAATAGATCCTATCTTACACAACTTGCTAACACAGTTCATATTTTCACTTCAAACCCTATTTTATGTATTGATTTATTTATTTATTTTTATAATAAAACGACTAGTTTAACAAAACACTTCAATATTTGTATGTGGGGTTCAAGGGGAAAGTATTGATACTTCAGTTGTGCTTTCAGAAGCTCATTTGGCTTGTTTGAAACTGACCCAATTTTTCGATACCCTCCAAACATATTTCTGTTTGTCAGTTTATTGCGCATACAGGCATCTCCTTCCCAAAGCCAGAACAAGAGAAATCTGGCGTCTCTGCTTTATGCTGTTGCCTTGGATCATTTCACTCTCACTCTGCAGGGAGCAGAGAACTAACTGCTGACCATGGCTAAAATATTTAATTTGACCTCTCTTAAAGACTATAGCTGTACCTTCTTGTAAAACACACTTATTTCTTCCCTAGCGTTTGAAAAAAAAAGCCCTTTTCTGCAGGCACTGGCAGTGTTGCATGTTAATTTGTACAGCAATAGGAGTACAAAAATACATCTGACTTTAAAATGACTTTAAAGTCTGCCTGCTGCGTTGGTCTAAGGAAGGACTGACGTGTTATTCAATCCTCTAGGCATATTAAAGTAGACTGTGGGGCATCTACACCGTCACTCATTATACAACTAATTATACAACTGATAATAATGCACTTAATTTGTTAGTTCTGCAGTTCATGAGCTGTTAAGTAAATTATTATTGCTTAATGATAGCGATTGCATGTCAGTTTGATCTAACTGAGATCTAGAAAGCATCTTTGGGTAATGTAATCACATGAGGTATATGTTTGTTGTGCTTGCAGTTATGTGTAAATAGAAGTACAAACAAACTCTGCTACATTCCCTTGTTAATTAGTGCAGAGACCAGAGAAACGGCTCACATGACAAATATTTTTACAAGGTGATTTTCTCCCAGTCTAAAGCTTAATTGCACATTAGTTAAGCTTGATGTAGAATCCTAAGGCTATTGTCTGAGCTACTATCATTTATATTAGATTCCCCTCTTTCTCTCCATTTGCTCTCCCTCTCAGCCCTCTTTTTTTCATCCCGCTGCTTTTGTTTTATTAGAAGTCATTTTGGTGCCTTTTCTTGTTTGTTGGGAAGTGACACAGCACTGACCTGTAGCGGTTCCAGTTCCGCCTGATTAAAAGCTTCACTCTTTGTGCCTTTGAGACAGTTTCTTTGCTCCGGCCCCCTTTCCCTCAAATCACGCTAAACTAATGATGACTAGGAGGACAGCCTGCATAACTCAAGCAGTGAAGGATGCTGTTTTAGCCTAAAATTAAAAGTAGGCTGCTTTAATTGGCCATCTTGACTGCTCGAGCAAAGCGTGCCTTTCACACGAGTAAACAAAGGTTAGGGCACTGATCCTACAACATTTCATAATATTTTTGAGAAATTATCCAGATAAGTTTAAGGGTGAGTTCTCTTGAGATCTAAAAGCAGCAGAAGAGGCATTGAAGGGTAAAAGAGCAAAACTGAATTATGTCTTGACTAAGGGGTCAAGGTTTGGCTGGTTAGCATGGCCCAGTTAGTATGACCCCTGCTGGTCGATGTTGGAACCTTACCTTCGGAATGCCTCTTTCTCTGTTAATCAATGAAGCTTTAAATTTATATATAAAATACTTAATTATATTATTTTAGGTGTTTTTTTTTTTCATTCTGTATTGACACATGATGCTTCTGAAATATGCTGATTTGGTGCTCAAAATTATTATTAGTGAAAAAAAACGAAAATATTTTGTTACATTATAAAGGACCTTATTTTTAACAGAATTAATTCATCCTTTCTGAATAAAAAATATTAATTTCTTTTTGCTAACTGAACTCAGACGTCTGAACACTACCTCAGGTGATTGGCTGAAACTGTTCAGAACTGAGTACCCATGAGCAAAATGCAGAATTCAAAGCACGTTTTATTCTAAAGGCATGCCTTTGGGATAAATAGGAATTTGAACAAATATCTTTCTTTGGGCTAGTCTGGGAGTTAAAATTTTTTTTTATGCCAGGATCTTAATGGATCCAAGAATTTTATTGCCATGATGAATCACTTGTGATGATCTCTCTTTGTAAAATATAAAAACAGCTGTTTTGTCTTCTATTGAAAACTTTATACAGTGTAAGAATAATTTTTTTATTATTATAGTTAACAATTAGGGCTGTGAAAATAAAATATAGAACAAAAATTACAAAGTAGAACGGTGCTTTAAAAAAAGTAAATTATGCATTTATTAATTTATTTATTTATTTAAGCATCTACTAACTACCTTGCACCCTTCATCTCAGTTTGAAAAATCCGGTGCAAAGCAATTAAATGCAATTATTTATAACTACTTGTAAACTTTGGAATGGAAAGTATAGATAGCACGATGTGGAAAAGAGAGGGTGCACACACAGAGGTAGTTACCAAATTTGTCCTGAGACTCAAGGGCTATGCAGGAAGACAGGCCATGATTTCATCGTAGACATTTGGGCAGTTGGAGACCAGTGGGAAGTTCAGGGATTACCGCTTTCAACATTTCCCAGACTGAATAAATTGAAAATGGTAAACAAACTGGCAGCATACAATTTATGCTTGTCACCTGGTCGTGCTCGCAGGCTGCTTTATTTCCTTATCAGTGGCATGCAGTTTCTCCTCAGCCAGCATTGTTTTGTGGTGAAGCGTGTTAAGGCAGCTTGCTCTGGGACCACAGTCACATGCCCTGCGGCTCAGCTGCACTTGGAGCTAATAATGTGGATTTTAACCTCTACTTCCTTTACATGCTCACAACCTTGGAAAGAATGGCCTGCTTCTCTCTCTCTCCAGCTCTCTCTATCTTCCACAGGCAAGCAGGCTTTGGTTTCAATAGCATCCTGATTTATCTCAGGCCTCCATGCTGGTATGTATATAATATTTAGAGAAAGCAGGAATGTAAATAGGCAGTTACCAAGCCTAAATAATTGTGTCACCTTCGTGTGAAGCCCACAGCTCGCGTTTTTAGCATTTTACACTCTTTAGTCTGTTTATCCAATAAATGAGAGATCATTTGTGTGAATGTTCTCCTGGTTAGCTGCGTCTTTATGGTAGGAACAGCTTGCTCCATCTTGCACCATGTGTCCCCGTCCCCCCTCGAGAACCAGGCGCATCGTTCGCTCTCTTTCCGTCTACCCTCTCTCTCTAGCCCCACTGCTTCAGCCCTGGCCAACTCTGATTGATTTCACATCTGTGAAATAAAGCTTAGCCGAAAAATCTAATTAGGTTTCACAATGAGCAAAAAAAAGGGAGAAATGGCAGCGACATATGGCGTTGGCTTCGCAATTAGTATCTGTAAACATGGATTAGACATTAAAACGATGAGGGAGAGAACATGCAGGCTGTTTCTGCCTATAATACCTTCTGTTCCAAAAGTCAAAGAGGATGTCTGGGAACTTGCGACAACAATAGATCACTGTGTTTTTAATACAAACTGAGAGGCGCGTCACTTTGTCGCACTCCCCCGTTCCGATATGAACTGCGACGGAAGGAGAGTTTAGCGCTTTTCGAAGCCGCCTGCCATTCTCCATGACACCCATAAATTGGATGTTTGATTGATAGAATTTCGCCCATCAGTCTTGCCGAGCATCACAGACAGCCATTAGAGCAGGAGAACAGAGATGAATCACTTCAGCCCTGAGTCAAGTGAAATTTACGGAGCAAACATCTTCAAATACCATTTTAATGGCTTACCTTTCCCAAGGACCCCTCTCTCTCTCCTTAAGGCTATTTGGGCTGAGGCTTCAGAGGAGATGATTAAAAATTAATATTAGTTCAGGATTGACGGCAAACACCATTTGATGTGTGCCACAAAGGGGTTATGGGATTGTGGACTTTCGGATGGATTCACGGCCACAGGAGACCAAAGTTTATACTTTTGTGGAAAATGCTGGAGGGGATGATAAGATGGTGGAGGTGGAGGTGTGTTGGGGAGCTGGCGTGGGTTTGCTGATTAGTTGGATTGCAGATAGATGGTGATGGTTGGAGCAAATTTTAATTTTTTGCAGTCTGATGAACTCTGTTGCAAAATTCATGACCCCCCCTCCTTATTTTATGGAGGCAGATCGCTGAAATATGTGTTTGGTGAGTTAAGAATACCTCTGCGTCGATGGTCCTTGAGTCCAGCTTGGGCAGCTCCTTGGTTTGAGCCCTGATGTAGCATCTCTGGTGCTTGGCAAAACGAATGCCCGCAATGCCCTTAAAAGATATAAAAGTTAATGAGATTGACTGTTTATTCCATGATTTGAAAAATATCAACATTTGACCTCAAATACTCTCACAAAAACACCCCGAAGCCTTTTCAGTGCAGCACAGATACAGCCAATGTTATATAACTAAAGCAACAGGAATCGTTTCCTAGCCAATTCAAGATTATTGGTCTACAGCCCTAGCCAGTAGAGAGGTATACCGCTGTAGCCATGATTATATGTAGGAAAAGCCCATTGATTTGCAGCACTTATGGTCTGTGTTGCGAAGCTAATCTGTTTGGTGAAGTGAGGAGCTTTTTTCCTGAAAGCCACAGCTGATGGTCTGCCATACAGAATTTGTTGCTTTACACTTGAAAAGAGAAAGCCATTTTAGCAGGAGCATCTGAAGAAAGTTCTTCACTGTCTGAAAGTAGTCTTCGAAGGGAAATAAAGGCTATCGCGTTACAGACTCTTCACTCGGAAGGATAAAAACAATATCTCCCTGCATTCGGGAATACATTAAGTAATCCACAGTTCCTCCGGTTTCGCTGTTGTAGCATAGGGAAAGTGAGAGTGAGTATGATGCCCTCTGAGCTGTATTATTTCTGCAGTATCAACGGTAGCATCATAAATTCATGTGTTCTGTGCTCTTATTACAACTGCTAGACGGCACACTGACACCTCACCGGTTAGTAAAGAGGAGTGAAAAGTGCATTGTTTGTGCTGAAAATCATTTTGACAAATTGCTCTTCAATTTCTGGTAATGGTTTGCTTTTGCACGCAAGACGGACCTATCTTCTGATGAAATGCATTTATTGCTGAGCCTGGTCAACTGGAAAATGGAGAGACTCTTCATTACAGGGATACAAAATAGGAAAAGAATGTCATTTAAGAAAGAGTGTTGAAGTACAGCTTTGCCATTAGCCAGATTAAATGTGTGCATGCTCTGAGACAATTATTCGAATGGAAGCACTGAATGATGCAATTGGCAGAGAGGGCAAAGGAGCGCTGCTCCAATCAT
Source organism: Enteromius trimaculatus (assembly GCA_032361065.1). Lineage (NCBI taxonomy): Eukaryota > Metazoa > Chordata > Actinopteri > Cypriniformes > Cyprinidae > Enteromius > Enteromius trimaculatus. The sequence continues at coordinate 10,816,271 of JAUMHP010000065.1, forward strand.
TGCACATTACTCGTATGTACTGTAGATGCCCACACCTGTTTCCATCAGTTATTGGTTTGAGAGACAACAAATACTGCTTCCTGAATGCAGGTGAAGTCAAGGGCTAGCACTAAACCGAATTAGCACTGAGGAATCGCTCTTAACAGCATTACTAGATCTAAGATCAGACTTAATCTGTGTCTGGGAAACTGACCCTGGCAGTATACTGTTTCTGTATTAGGATGTTATAAACGGACTTTGACTTTGTTAAGAAATTCCCCCTGCATCTTTACCGACCTCTTGTATCATCAAATGGGCGGTAAAATAGCTCATCTTGTCTTCCTGTAGGACAAACTAATCATTGTTATTCTCCACACTGATGGACAGAGACAGTGATTATTGGAAAAATCATTTAAAGCCTTGCTCTCAGCCACTTTTGTAACTGGTTTTTACAAGACTACAACGGTTGGAGAAAAATGTGCCATTTGTACATTCGAAAACACTTTTGTTTCGGGGCCTTTTGCACTCTCCAATTCAAATTTGTGAGATAAAGCATATGCATAAAAACAATATAGAAGTTTAGGGGTCTGTAAGATATATAATTGTTTTTGAAAGTATATTTTGGTATTTGGGAAAATTCTGTCATTAATTACTCATTTTTCTCAATTACTCATCTTCATTCATCTTCTGAACACAAATTAAGATATTTTTGATCAAAGAGCCATCTGACCCTCCATAGACAGCAATACAACTGAAATAATCCCAGATCCAGAAACATGGTAAAAACATCGGTAAAACAATCCATGTGACATCAGTGACTCAACTATTCTTCTAAGTCTTCCATAATTTTAGCGAGTATAACCATGCATATACAACATATATATATACATATGCATGGTTTAACGTAATCAGCCTTGTTTATGTCCGGGAGAAAGTATGTGCATGTACTGTATGTAATCTGTGTATGTTTATACCTAGTGGAAAATGTATACATGCGTTGTGATACTCTCTAAAATGATGTTAAATGATGTTATTTCTGTTTTCGTTGCACAAAGAAAAGCATTCTCCTATCGTTGCAAAACTGAAGTTGAGTTACATGGATTGTTTTCTGATGTTTTTACTACGTTTCTTGATCTGGGATAATTTCAGTTGTATTGCTGTCTATGGAGGGTTGGTGCCTCTCTGATCTCATCACAAATATCTTAATTTTTGGTTTCAGAAGATCAACAAAGGTCTTAATAACTAACCTTAATGAACTAACCTTGATATTAACTTTAATATTAAACTAACTTTAATATTTTGTGGAAACCATGATACTTTTGAATTAAATGAATGAATACTGTAGCTGTTTTTAAAAACAGTATTTATTTAAAGGGATGTTTGGTGACATTCGGAATGTCGGACAGTCTTCACTGTTACTTTTGATCAATTTATTTAATAAAAGCTATAATAATTTTTTTGGAAAAATTACCAAACGTTTGAATGATATGCAGTTAAATATGCAGCATACACAGTGATTTCAAGACATTAAACAAATAAATGTAATGAAAATTCACTGGCACAAGGGGTTGCCTTGTATTGCAGCAAAACATATTGTATTATATATTAACATGCTGAAGGACTTTTTTACCTTTGGTTCATAACACAGTTTATGCAATGCGAATCCTTGGCTTTCCCTATAAGCTGCTGTTGTAGAAGTTTCTGGAGGACACTCGGAGTACTTGTCTAAAACAATAGAGAAAAGATTTTGCTTGTGTTTCTGTTGGCATTACCACTGCATTTCCATTCACGGGCTGTAGCCTTCAGGCTCTGTGGAGATGGTTTGTAGTTTTAGTGTGTGTAATGACTTGCAACATCCCTCCTTCACAAAAATCAATTCCAAAGTCTGCCCTGAGCCAGAAGTTGCAAGAAGTGCCGAAAAGGGCTCGGTGCTCGAACTCCCCTTTCATTTATATCAACATGTGATTTGAATTATTTTACCTATTCACTTGTTTTCTGGTTTCCCATGGCAATGCCTTGAATGAAACTAATCTCTTTTGTGGCTTTGCTCCGCTGACCATAGTAATTTAGAAAGAAGATGGGGCCAGCAACAAGTGTGTCTGAATGCTGATGCGAGATGTCATCGCTGCCAGTTTGCTTTTGCTTAGCACAGAGCTTTTGAGAGATTCAATATCATCAATCTGAGAGAAGAAGAAAAACGTTCTGTCTGTATTTTGACAGCAGTGAGACTCGGATTGCAGGAATGTGAGCTGAATCTCTCACATCACAATGAAAATATTTCACAGGTATGTCATGAGCCCTTACATTTTTGAAGTCATGCACTTCTAGAACCTCGTCCGTGCCGTTTCCCATCCTGAACATCTCGATGCGTTGCGCTGGATAGATTTCCATCGTGCTCTCTGTCTCCATTCCATCCAGTACGGCTTTATACTGATGATCATAAACCTGTTCAGACAAATACAACCCAACATGCCAAATTAAAAACACAGTTCAACTAGAATATCCAGTCTGCAGCAGTAGCATGTCCCATTTAAAATAGACTGGATGCCATTGGATGACTTAAAATGTCTTACGTGATCAACTGATATATCAACTGATATCAAGGTAATTTATACTGAATGTATGAAGTTCAAATTCACACTGGTGTACCAGCAGACTGACTTTCATAGTATGGACAAAAAGAGTTTTCAGAATAAAGTCTTCTAAAGTCACACAGGTTTGGAACATACATGGTTCTCTATATGATAAAATCATTTTTGGTTTTAATTGAAATATCCCACTAATATGAATACACATAATCCTTCCAGGTTACTGGTTAACGCAAGAATCATATCTTCTGTCAAAGCCAGTCAGATTGCACAGGCTGATGGGCAGCATGACTACGACCTCTGTTAATAAATGTGAACTGGCAGCTGCCCTTAGTTGCCGTAAATACGCATCAAGTAGACTCAACAAATGTCTGATTTGTCTGATTGTCTGAGGTCTCGGAAGCATTATATGGCTTTTCCCGTTGCCAGGCCTCGCAGCGCTGCTGTTTATCTCAGCGCTTTCTTAAATGCTGTTTTTGGGCATGCATGGGTGGCTCCTCTCTGTCTACAAAAATGATTCATGCCCACCAGCCAAAAACCTTGCTATTAATATTTATGTATGTGTTGTGTTATGATGAGAAATTACACTGCTGAGCTCACCCTCATCTGTCTCAGTAGCAATTCTGAGTAATATATTATGCTTAGACATAAGGCAATAGATGCACACACACAACTATAATACTACATTAAGATTAATGCCACAAATCAACGTGTTTTCTGATTATTAAAGTGCTTTATGCAGTGTAGCATAGAGCAGTAAACACATCATTTAATATCGACTTGTTTGTCAGCTCTGTTGTGGAGAGTGTAATGTATTGAAATTAGCTTGAAAGTAACTTCTGCACGGATCCACATTCGTATTCATCCATATACAAAGAGGAAGTTATGTGAAGAAGTAAGCGCATGAGTGTGGCGATAGCAGAACTGATTGGACTACAGTGAGTTGTTAAAAAAATGAAATATAGAATATTCCATTACTGAGAAGTGGGGAGATATAATGCTTTTATTAGTGTTTTTATTAGTGCTTTGTTTATTACTGCAGTTTGAGGGGGGGATTTTGTTCTGTTGATGCTTTATTGATTGAAATGGCTTTCAATCAATCTGTTCATCACACAGATGGTGCTTTTTGAAATGTTACAGCCCCAGTGTCCATTTATTGTCATTATATAGACAGTATTCGTTGTTGTTTTTTTGACAGAAGAAAGTCATATGGCTTCAGACAACATGAGGTTGAGTAAATAAATGACATGTTTTCATTTTGGTGGGAACTATCCCTTTAAGAACATGATGAAGATTTAATGAACTGTGCGTTCTGCAAAGGACCTTGTCAGTGTCAATCCAGCTTGAAACTACTGCAGGCGTTCTTATTGATTAAAATCGAAGAGCTTTTTAAATCCCCATTTCCTGTTCTTTTCGTTGTTGTTGTTGCTCTCCTGTAATATGACATACCTCAAAAGACCTTTCGCTTTAGCATATTTAACCCAAGTAATTTTGTCTACTTTGAGCGTTCTTGTATCCAAGTTACTGGAATAGATGACAAAAAAGGCTGGATGTTACAAAGAAATAATGATAATGAAAGTGAATTAGCTTTCAGCATTATGGGAGAGTCCTGGAGTTCAAGGCGAAACACAGGGAAGTGTATTCATTACTCCATCATGCAGATACCTTGAGCATTGCATTGATTCGTGTGATACAGTGTTTGCTTTTTCAGACACTCAATAAGCCTACGGTGATCATGCAACTCGCCTGCCAGAATTAAATATTATTTGTTTTATCCATCGTCATGCCAGAATTCTCATACAGCATATTAAAAGTATTGCAAACTGAGGTGATAATGGAGATGATTACAAATAAATATAACTGTTAGTTTCAGGTGTTAGTTTCAGGTGTTAATTTGTTGTTATTTTAATTACATAAGAAAAACAGTCTAATATAATCTGAATTTTAGGCCTTTTCTTAGCTAATATTGCTCAACCTTTAGTTGCTCTCTGATATTTCGATTATATAAAATAATAGTCACACTTTGTTTTAATGTCCAATTCTCGCTATTAACAAACAATTACTCTTCATTTTCTGCATATACTGTATTGTTGACTTGTGAGGTGTTGGGTAGGATTTGGCAGAGTACGGTCTTTACAAGTACTAATAAACAGCCATGTTAATAATAGCTAGTTAATAATCAGCAACTAGTTAATAGTGAGAATTGGTCTCCATAAAGTGTTACAAAAATAATGAACTGTGATGTAATTTTGATTACAAAAGAATTTAATAACTGTTCCGCATTTGTACAACAATTGTATGTCTCTTTTTTTAATGCCGAACAGCTTAAATTTTAAATGATGACTTAAAAATGAAGTAATCAAGTGTTCACCTAGTTGAGAATCCTTTATATATATATATATATATATATGTGTGCAAGGACTATGATGTGACTGATTCATCGCAATGTGATGTTCAATAAAATAATTGTTATTTTAAATTGATTGGCAGCCCCTATTTTTCACATTTCTTATCAACTTGCCTTGTACTTCATGTCACAATTTTCCAGACTTTTTTTCTCTCCATGATATTGATTCGCTTAGTTGGTCTCAAAACAGCAAAAAAAAAAAAAGCAGTATTACAGGACAGAGAAAATTTAATATTGTATCCCTGGGAGATCATAAGAATGTATTGGCAAGTTCAGAGCCTGCTCATGATATATTGTTAAAATCGTCCCTAGTGCCTATAAGCCTTAAGCTCTCAATTCCTGCAAAACTCATTACTTTATAAAAGAGGCATTTGAAAAGCACTGTCTTTTGTTTACATTTTTTACAGGTACGTCGTGTGACTGCCACAGGGGCTTTTCAGACTTATGACAATCTACGCATTGAGAATTCAGGTAGATTACCCATGATCTACTTCCCAGTGATGCCACCTGGCTTTAATATACTTCAAGTACTCATGATAGATAACATGTGGAGGAGTTTTCATAGTTCTCTTGTTTACTTCTTTTCATCTACTGCATGTCTGATCTCTTGGGTGGCCCACCATAAGGAGACTCTCAGGAGAGACCCACCCCGAGGAGAATTAATAACAGACAAGAAGGCCAATGAAGTCTGAGAGTGCCCTACTGGTCCCCTGGGGACGCACGTTAAAGGTCGTCCAGACACTGTCACAGGTGAGTGGAGGAGAGAGGCTAGTATGCTCATGACAGCGTGTCCCTTTGTTGTATTTAAGAGCCTAGAGATACGACTGCCCGTCAGAGCGCAACATGATGGCTGTCATTCAGAAGTGAGACGGTGACTTCGCTCGTGTCCTTACCCTGCTGAGAAGAAGACCTGAGACGTACCAGTGTCAACGGCACCGCCACAATGCCAGCCTTACTGCTGAGGAGTGCGATAAACTCCTGTAATTGAGTTGTTGTTCAGCATGCGCCTCTAGAATATCTATATTCCTCTCAGAATTGCTATTTTATTTCTGTGCTTTATGGGTTTCTTGTTGTTTTAGGTGTAGAAAGCGAGTGAAAAATCCATCAGACTCAAGGGCTGACAGATGCCACCCAACGAAATAAACACTAACTGGCTTTCAGTTGGCGCTGAAATATTGTACTTTGACAGTGGAAGTGTGAGTACAGCTGTAGATTTAGCACTAGTTTGGTTGCAATACGTGAATCACCTGCAGGGTGTGCGGTCGTCTCTTCCCCTCTCCTTTTCTCCAGCAACCCTGCTCTCCACATGCTCCCTGCACTCCCGCGAATGATGATTTAACAACTACTATTCACATGGGTAGTCACATGAGCACAGCAAATTCCTCCCCGGGGTTGAGCTCCCCTCTGAAATGTTGTTATGAGAGTTTTTTTTTTCTCTTCTCCTCTGACTTCCCTATCTCTGTTTTCCACATTTTTTTTCCCTTTATTTTGAGTGAAAAAGAAGTGCATTTTTCTTGCAGATTCAAAACGACCACAGCTGCAACTGTCACAACAGCCCCCACAGCAACACTGCCACTTTTACAACTTCCCTACTTCCTTTGGTTTCTTTTGCCATTAGGAAAATTAAAGACACCCTTCATTCGATCGACAGCTTGGCTTTCATCTCTTAGAAAAGACGAAGTGACACTAGTGTATGAGCTATAATGAAAGCTGCATTCTCTAAAAAATGAGACACCCTAAAGAAAAAAAAGAAAGAAAGAAAGAAAAAAAAAAACTCTAGGGTATATTGCTGTAAAATGAAGATCCCCTCAGGAAGTAACTTCTCCAGATCAGTTGTAGACAGCGGTGCCGATGGCATTCATCTGTGCTCAATGCATGTCAAAAGCCACTGTGTGAGCTACTGTGTAGTTATTATTCCAGGAATTAAATGACATTCTCATTTCAGCGTACGCTAAAGATAACAATTCGCCCATTGATGGGCTCTTCATTACCGCCCTGATCTGGTCTGACTCCATTTTATCTGCCCTGAATGGTGTAGATAACAGCAGGTTCATTTCCATCACAGGTTCATCTGTATGAAATGCAAATGGCTTTCCTGTTCCATTTATTTCTCCCTTCAAAAGCCTCAGATATCAGGTATTAGCCGCAGACCGCTCACTGTGTCTGTGTTTGGTGTGGGGACAAAGGCAAATATTTATTTAATTTTATTTAATTTTTTGCTGTTCTGAGACAAAGGAATTATGAAAGCAGACACCGATGACAAGGCTTGTCAGGCCGCATGACCATTACAGTTAAGATAAATGCGAAGGGAATGCTTTCAGGGCTGCCAGATGCATTTAGTACAGCATCTGGAGATGTCCGATGAAGACAAGCGGTTGCTTTCCCGACAGTCGTCTGTTTCGAAAATGGGGAGAATGATCATTCACTAGCTAATATGCTGCTATGGCGACATTTATTCCCCAAGGAGTTTGAGCTTTTGCACCATCCACTTTCTTTGTCAGGTTATAGTTTATCATTTTTTGAACGACCTCCAAACGGTCTACATCTGTCTAAATTGAGAGGTCTCGATATCTTTGTAGCCAAGCAGCTATACTCTAACCCGCAAAGGTCCCGTTCGTTCAAATGAAAGGCCCAGCATCAAAGGCACATTTGAAAATAATAGATACCTCAGACGAGATTTTAGAACACATGCCGTGTACATACACAAGCTTGTGATTATGGGTTGTTTGATTACAACCGTTTACATAAGGAACCGAGGCCAAGAGCATCTTGTTTTCTAGGGCTCTTTTGTGCCTCTTTCAGTTCTTATTATAGCTCTGTCAACAGCAGAGTTAAAATCAACTTTTGCTTCACCCAAAAGCCACAGCTAACTATTAAAAATAGAAGTTAGCTCCCTTGCGGACATTTTGGATGCAGAACAGAAGGGGTATGAATCACTGCTTGACTATAACTAGCTATGTTTAATGTGAACCACAAATAATAAACAATAGAGAGTGGGTTGGCACTCATCGCAGTACAAATCACATTAGTAGACGCAGAGTGATGCAATAATACAGGACATATTTCTTAACGCTTACTGTGTGCACTTTGATGCAGACAATACAAATGTAATTACTCAGACGCTATACTTCACGTCCCAGGCACTGTAAATTGTTCAATCGACTAAAAATGCCTCTTTATAGCATGAACTGGACTCTCTGAGGAATTTTAAATGCATAATTGCAAGCAATTATAGAGAAGGAATTTCAGAAGCTCAATTGTTGGAGAGCTGCAAGCTCATTCCTCTACATTTATACTCTAGAGGTTCACTGAGAATTCCTTCACAGGCAAGGCGAGGGTCTCTCCACGAGGGCAGTGCAATGACCCAGTTTCTCCGCCCGGATCCCCTGCGAGTCGCTGTCGTTTGCCATGTATGACCACCTTGCTGTGGTTGACTCGCATCTGCAGCTGCTTTTAATTTGCTAGGGCACCCCGGTCCCTTTCTTCAGAGCCAACGCATACATGACTAATCGCACCAGCCATTTTAAACAACTTGAGCTCTCACTGGCGATAAATCACTTTGATCTGAGCTACTGTGCGGGTAATAGAGCTATGTTCAGGAGGGAGGGGAACCGCGGAGCATTGGGAGCAATTGCGTTTTCTCCCTAGTCAGCATGGAATTGTAAGGCAGGCTCAGGGACTGGGACATTTGCGCTTTGAATCATTGTTTGCTTTTATGATCTGTTGAAAATCAACAAGCAAGTGCCGTTTAATGCTCTTCTGTTTGGGCTAACTCACCTAGCTGGCTTCAAAAATGATATCGGAGGCATGAAACAAGCTTTTTTTATTTCAGTTAGGTATGACATAGGTTGAAAAGTGATCAGCATTCATATTTGAATATGTTTTGGGACACTGTTATTCTTTGCACAGAAAAAAAAGTTTTTTTTTTCTTTTGCTCTGAAGCTTCCAACAGTTGTCCCATAGGAAATATCGAAAGCCCTTTCAACAGGACGAAAGAACATTTTCAGGACATTGGGTGATGCAACACTCCCAAGCTTCTGCTCTCACAACCGTGATTGATATCTCTGTGCTGAAGGGTGGAAACAACTGATGTGGAGTTTATAAATAAAACCTCCAAGAGGTGACAAAAGACCTTTCCCAAGAATACTGGGGAGTCTCACACTTTTTTCCCCTCCTCTTCTTTCTCTTATTCCTTTGCGAGGTTTGAGTGACTGCTATTCGAGTGAAAAACACACAATGATTCCTGTAATTGATTGTTCCTCTGAATGGCCTCGCAGTGTAAGAATGCAGGCCAATCTTCCGTCATAATAGGGTACAGGATACCGCATGAAATATTCATCAAACGCTGTTCACAATGCTGGCACACTCTGGCACTTCTTTGTGAATGTAAAACAGATTTCACACAGAAAATATGGAGCTAAATGCCCATCTAAGAGCTGGGTTCAGAGCCATGCAGCCACAAAGGAAGTAACCTCTCCTGCTGTGGGAGAGGACATGATGACCCCGATTTTTACTCAGACTTACTAAAAATGACTAAATTGACTGAAGACATTCAATACTCCAGTGGCTAAGTGGCATTCAGACTGCTTGTGAGAGCAAACGCTCTGTGTTTTCAAGCTTTCAGATGCACTGGATAATTTGATTAACAGCATTAGCTGCTAATGAGCAGAGAAATCTAGCTTGGCTGAAGAGAACTATTAAGGAGCTGTTTTTATTTAAAACCATTGACTAAGGTCCAGAAACTACAGTTTTTCTAAGCGGAAGACTATTTTGGTTCACTAATTGGTATGAGAAGGTGCATAAGGACTGCAAAAGAACTATGCTACGTGTAGCCCACACGGCAGCTTGAGTAAATCTAACAGAAGAACCTTGAATTTTTAGGGGTAGATAATGGAAAATTGTGTTTGGACAGCAATATCCCTCCTAAAAGCATTTATTTTGTAAGCCTCGCTTCATTCATAGCAGATCTCTTAGGAGCTCTTGTCTTGAAAGCAGAATATTACTTATCTGACACTCCATCCTGCAATGTGGCAAGCAGGGAGACCTGAGGCAAGCGTTGAGACCAGAAAGAGCTTTAGAATCGCTCTGCTCTTAAAGTGTTTTTTCAGGCATTACTGCTGCTGCAAAGCCCCAGTGATGGGAGTCATCATGTATCGCTCGCATAGTAACAACATTCTGGTCTCTGTGCTTTTGCCTTGGGTGAACGGAGGGGCAGCAGTTTATTTTGGTCTCTAAAGCCTAGCTCAAGACATAGATCTACATAAAAAGGATGAGACGCAATGCTTGCCAAGTTTCCACACTAAAGCTTTAAACGTAAATGCGCCACAAGTTAAGATCCAAAGGATTAGCTTAGTAGTGGACAGAATAAAAAATTAAAGACTGCAATAGAATATGCCAAGTTATTAGTTACTACTGAGTTATTATCATAAGCTGCATTTCTTGCATCAAATACACATATCCCGACAGCTATGATGCATCCATAAATTATCTTCCCTTTAATCATTTAGTAAAATCAGTGACTTCTTTCATACTGACTATACTTTGAATGATGTATATCACAGCTCTCTCTAAACAAGGCTTAAGAATATGCATCTCCTGTGTTCATGATCGTGTTTGTACTCTGTTCTGTTTCTCTCTTGCTATTGGCTCACGCTTCTGTCGACAGCTAGTTTTTTCCGGTATCATGCAGAGCAAGTAGGTTCAGAGCTTGGAGGATTTTGTCAACAAAAAAAGTTCTCAATGAAGAGATGGCTTTGAAGTTAACAGCGGCAAAATGGTGTTAACCTTTGGAGTGTAAATGGAAACACAGTCTTCCACTTACTAAGGATTTCAAGTGGATAAGGAAGCAGAGAGCTCTCTCAATGTCGCTTTATCACATAGCACATGTAATGTATTATACATGCATGCAGCTATTTTTCATATCCCCAATGCAATCAGATATCTTTTAAAGTTTCATAATTTTGCCCCATTAAAATCTGTAAATGGTGTGCCCAGTTATTAAATGATGAAGAGTTTCAAAGAATGTTCAAAGCATATTGAAAATAAGTTAATACTCTCAGTCAAGCTTTCTGGAGAGCCGCATTCAGTTGTAACCTTGGCGTGCGGAATACATCTGTGTTTACTGCAAATAGCGACACTGTCTGAGGGTTTTTTAAAATGACTTTCTTTCAAGAGCTAAATTGACTTGATTTCGCTGTCTGCCGTCAATGCCTCTATAAGCAGAGAGAGCAAAATTATAGACCTAGGTAGAGCACGAGTGAATCAACACCTCGTGTTTACTCTTCTTACAGACTTTGGCTGTGTCATTAGTAGATGAATGAGCTCACCACATCACTGATGAACATCATTTCACATTCCAACAGCTTGAGGAAAGTATCTGCAAGGTCATTGGTGCTATTCAGTGTACCTCATCTTTGCTGTTCCACAAACCTAATCCCCTCCCCTTCACTAAAAGCTCGATGGTGAGAAGCGAGAAAAAAGATTGACATGTTTAATTGAATCAGTAATGCGGCAATTAAGCTTTTGGTGCATTTTAAATCAAACAGTCTTTGACAGTTTTCTTCAAAAACTTGTTTAGTGTTATGGTGTATCTTTTTTTTCATCAGATTTTTCCATCTTGTCATCCCTGTTGAAGAATTCAAAAACCCGTAACACTTTAGAATAGGTAACACTAATATTATAATAATATGCTGCTAATAATAAACTAATAGGTAACCGTAAAATAAAGTGTTACAGAAATTCCTTGTTAAACAGTGTAAGTGTGGCTTCGAAACATTTTGAACATGTTACAGCTTCTTAAAACATTAAACAGATAGACAGACGCTTCTTGTTTTCTGTTTGATTTAAAACCTGTGGCAGATAGTCTCATATACAACATGTGTTGGAGAGATAAATTATGCACTGATCAATTTCAACGTGTCTGTTGGTTAGATTGCTGTCAAGTGAAAAGGCTAGCTATGTCATGTTTTATTTACACACTGGGCCTATTGTCATCTTTGATGACGTCTGTTTTGTTTTTCTCGGTACAAATGTCATGCTTTCAGCATTTCATGAAAATCCCATTATTTGCCAATATTATGAACATTTTCTTATGCTACAATTTTCATGTTGACGATTTAAAAGACACATTGCTTAACAACATGCCAGCCCCCAACTAGTATGCAGGTCAATACTTTGCATGCATTGCCTCTCTCATTGGAAATCTTTCAGCTCCCACTAGGAGATGCCAATCATCTTTGTGTTAAATATTTTATCACTGAATCAAACAGGATCCCCCAAAGGGCTATTAACACTGACTGACTAGCAGAATCATATCTGCTGGGGTACGCTGGGAAACTACCTTTGATAAGTGCCACATTTAGGCAACAAAACAACAACCGGTCATCACTCTGATGGGTGACGTAGTCCATTTTAAGCATGTTATATAGATAAAATTCAGAAACAGATTTCGTATCAGAACGGGAAATTCACCTTGACTATTATTCACATCTCAATGACTGTGAATTTAACTCCAAATCTGGCTGACAGATTTAACCCTTAATCCATTTGAAATAATGAGGCACATTCTGTGTATCTGGGTGGTGTTAAGAACGGTTTCAGAAAAGTTAATCTGATGAAATCTACCCTTATGTGAGAGAGCTGTGTGGCAGGGCTAGTTCTTGGCACCCTGTGTAGAATCGAAACAGGATGTGAAAGCTCAATCAGAATCTAAATTGTGCAAGAGAAAGAGAACTGATCTCTGTTCTGTTCTCTGATTTTTAGGGGTCGACGTCTTGATGGGAAAGAAGAGGCAATGGAGGGTAAGGGAAATGGCTAGCACGTCCATAATGAAGTGCAGAATGTTTTATGTGTGTTGCTTGCACAGACCAAGAACATCACTGTGAGTCTGTATTTGTCTATCCAAAGTAATATTTGAGATTTCCCAAAACTGATATTAATATGTCTTTGCTATGGAGTGGCTCGTTGTCTGTATAGATTCCAGTCCGGCTGTTACCAGAGCAACGAATGACCAGTGACATCATGCAATTACTATTATTTTCTCTCCTTCTTATGCCTCAAATGTGGCACATAGGTGTGATTCATAATAAATTGTGAATCATATACAGTCAATGTGATAAAAATTAATAATATACTAACTCAAATCATTCTTGAAATTGAATTCTTGAATTGTATAATTGACTGGATTGTAATTCATTGCTCCTGATATAACGCGTGACTACCCAACAAAAAATGGCTACAGACTTATTACCTTTGCACAGGCTCTCATTTTTCTGTTCTTAATACTTAACAGGAATCCTGGGGAGTGCCTGAAAACATATAAAACACTTCCAGAGGCGTTCACAATCCACCTGAGAGCCCCTGACTGGGTAGAGCGGATGTGTCATGTTCCCCTGCCTCTGCTTTACAAGGGAACAGTTTGTTTCAGCCAGGTGGAGGTCAGAGACTATTGCATCAGCTCAGTAAAAACACAAGCCCATAAGTGAATAAATGAGTCTGATGAGTGAAATAAAAGAAGATTGCAGACCCGAAAGCACCACCCGTCTGGAGGGGCTTCCAAAGGAAGCTGCTCACTTTGGCCGGTCTGCTTCATTACTTTAATTATTTTCCCTCAAGGTCTGAGGATTTTCGACACGTAGAGAGAGAAGGGGCAAAGATTTGGCCTATTTTAGGACCTCTTTCAGAAAGCAAACAGCGCCACCATCATGATTTCTTGGAGTCTATCCATCTACCCTGCAAGGAGACCGACATGACAGCCCTAAAGAAAAAAAAAAGCCCGGTTGCTGGACATGGTGGGTAAACAAACCTGCTCGGGGGGGCCGTTCCTTGCCCCGGCACCTGCCACTATTACTGGAGAGCAGGTGCAACTGTGTTCATTAAGATACACATCAGGACACAGAAGTCCTTAAGAGCCGGTTGGGGGCACATTTTGCGAGGCTGCCTTGCAAACACAACATAGCAACAAGGTGAGCGAAGTAATTTCAGCTTGAATAATGGGGGGCGTCTCGTGAGGCTGACAGACGTGTGCGGCGAAAGCAATTTCACAGCACCTCTCCATTGCTGTTCGTGTGATCTATTCGAGGTGTTCGCCGACACCACGGTCAATATGACAGACACCGGTGGTTCGGGCCTGATAAGGTAGCTTGAAAGAACACGGTTTGGGTGCTGCACGTGCATCTGTCAACCACAGTTCCTTAAGAGACAACGGGCATTCAGAAAGGTCAGAAAAATAGATGACATCAGCTTACCGCAACAGATGTTTTTGGATAAAGTGCTGCAGGGCTACAGCATGTCCCGTTTTAAAGGGGTTTGCTTTAAATTCGGCTATATTAAGTGATATGACAGACGTCTAATCCCACAGGAACCAGTGCTACAATAATTAGGACACGGTAAACATGATGGCGGCCATGCAGTCGCCCATCTTAAACACATAGTGGCGTAAAGAATGATGGCTAACTCTTTATCTTCCCCGGGCTTCCGTAACAACATATGTTTGTAAGTAATTAAAAGAAGTTCCCAAGCGGTTACTATGTCATATTGAAATACAATATGGTGAGCAAATTACCTTTCCACAGCAGTTTATGCAAAGCTAGACACAGGAGACCGCTTTGCTTTTCCCTGCTGCCGCATGGAGGGATTGGCAAAGACAATCTCCTGCTCTATTGATGTATTGACTTCTAATTAGTTTGTCAGGAGCTGTACCTTTTAAGAGCATGGGAATAATTGATGATGTCTTACCTAGCAAAATAAGGAAAGCGAGAAACATTTCGTATTTCATCTAGTCTAAATAAGGGGAGGCGGGGCTTATGAAATATGCAGTGTTGGTTTGAAATATTCATTTCTAAGCTACAGAGTTGTGATGCCCAGAGCTGCAATAGTTGCACATTCAGGTTTCATTGTTGATGTCAGCACTTGAGGCGTAAAACACACACACACACACACACACGTTGCTTGTCTAATATTTCCCCCGGACTGCTGTTGAGAGGAGACCCCGTTACAGTTGGGCCTATCATTGTGTTTTAAAGCACCATTATATTGCTCGTTGCTGGATATCAGTGACTACACAGGCCTCAAGTTAGCCGACCGCAGCAGTTCGAGAGTGCAAGTGCTCGCTCTCGATCTCCACAGCCCAGACTTCCAGTGTCATTAAGCCCATTACATGCCCTGTGAGAATCTTCACTGCTTCTACAGCTCAAAGTGATGACTCCTCAAGCAGGAGCGTGAAATATCTGATGCAGAAATTAGACTGGAGCGTCGGCAAATGCGTTAAAAGAATTGGCTG
Organism: Enteromius trimaculatus; assembly: GCA_032361065.1. NCBI lineage: Eukaryota > Metazoa > Chordata > Actinopteri > Cypriniformes > Cyprinidae > Enteromius > Enteromius trimaculatus. The sequence goes on from JAUMHP010000065.1 coordinate 10,831,524, forward strand.
TTAAACGAGTTACATCCTCTGGAAGAAGTTATGCGTAACGTACATGTAGTATACCGGAGCACAAGGTTTACGTGTGTGTTGACACCCCGGTATTGGCAATTACTTACACGCCGTCCGGCTCTGGGTTTCAACATGAGTTGAGGAACTATAATGAATAATATCTCTGTTTTGCAGTTTCGGTTATTGTAGCAATCACATTATGAAAAATGTACTATGTATTTATCTATTCATTCTGCCGTTTTCTCTAACTCTGTGATGTTATTGTTTATGCCAAGGAAATCAAGATTGGATTCAGTCAGTTCCAAGAATACTAAACAGTGTGTGCAGATGTGTCTGTGTCTTTCATTCCCATTCCACAATTGTTATTCTAATCATTTCCTAATTAATCCGCAGCCATGCACCATGCTCAATAATATCTCTTGGTCTCCACAATAAATTTGGATTTCTCTTACCTTCCCAGGGTTTGGACTCCATATATATCTCAGACTGAAGATACAGAGGGCCAATACCAGGAATACCACACTCAGGATGATGGCGGCACTCTGGTAAGCACGATACCTGGCCTTTCTTGCCTTCTCTTTCCCCAGCTCAACCTATAAAAACCAGTCAAGTTATCGTACGTTTGCATATTTATATGGATTTCATTTAAATATTTCACACATTGAATTTATTATGCACCACAATGCTCAGCTAAGAATGAAATAATCACACAGGCAGTTTGAATTCTTCCGAGATCAGAACAAAAGGTCACATTTATTAAAATTGTCCCAAATTAAAAGTTTGTCTGTTCGATTAAATTCCCGGAGCTTATGGCCGCAAATTAATAAAGAGAGGCTTTTGTTCCGGCGGAGTTCCAGGAGGGAGAGTCTAAAAGCTTACTATTCACAGTGGTGTGCTCCACTATCTCTCAGGACATGGCCAATCAGAATTATGAAATATGGAGGAACAAGCTTCAATTAGGCAACGTCTCTTGCTGAAACAGAAGCTTAAAGAACCGAAATAGCAGTGGTGACCAGGGGTGCTGGATATTAAGAGCTTATAGCCCAGGACTCTATAAATGTGTATGGTTTCATGCTTTGATTAAAATACTGAATTATGCACTTTATTGTAATAATAATGTTGAAATGCTGCTGTGAGATGTTATTTAAATGAAATAAATCTTTAAATATACTGTAAAACTAAAAGCCACACTAAAGTTTTGAAGTTCAGAGATTTCATATTTAACTGTATGTACAGTAAAAAAAAAGGCTCAGGATGTTATTTGACTAGACTCAGGATGTTATTAATATTATCATTTCTCACAAAAAATAGTTGCTGTATGTTATTAGCAATATGTTTTAAAAAAAAATGTCTAGCTAAATTTATTCTGTCTGGACCAAAATCAGTGGAGTTTTTTCTGATTACTTTGGTGTGGTCCGTTGAACAGAAAGCGGCACCATCATTTCTTTCACTTTGTGACAGAATAAATAACAAAATGCGGCAGACTTTATGCAAAATTGTCAAAAAGTGGCTTGCGAGACCACGTCTGATTTATAGAGCAGCCTGTAGCTCTGAATAATTTTATTTGTGACAAAAATTGTGACAAGGTAATAAAAAACATTTGGGGCTTGAGTCCCAGAAGCCCAGCCCTATTGCCGCTCTTGGTGGAGACTCCTGCGATTGTACTTTATCTCACAGTTTAAGACAAAAGAATCAGACAATGTCATTGAGGATATTTATTTCTGAACAATTTATTTTACTAAAACATATACTGTAGCCTATTCTTGAAAAGAATAAGAATAAGACAGTTTCGAAACGAGTTTGTCTTAAATGCCCTGCTAAAACATTAAGGCAAAAGCCCTCTCGCCACACATGACGGGAAACAGGAGAACAAACAATTAGAGAAGCCTGAAATTCCTCTAAAGAAGAATTTCCCCTTGCAAGAAGCAAAAATGTGAATAGAGATGGAGCTGAAATCCAGAGGTTGCATAAGCAGTGGAAACTTGACTGGAGGACAACGTTCCATCTGCTCGGAATACAAATGGCTCTGAAAATATACAGACGGCTGCCAGCAAAACAGTATTAAACCGGTTTAAGGTTAAGAATCAGCGAGGCAATTCTGCTGTAGCAGGATTGAGTATGAGTCTACAGTGATGAAGGGAGCAGAGGGCCCCCTGCTGATGAGAGAGAGTGAGGAAGAAACGAAGAGAAAAGAGAAGTAGAGCTGGAGGGAGGGTGCCAGAAAAGAGAGGAAGGGAAAAAAAAGTTGAAAGAAAGGTGGAGGGAGAGAGAGAATAAAAAAATAAATAAGAAAAAGCTGACGCCGTAGACAGTTTTTATCTGAATGGATAAATTGGGAAGAATCTCCCTGTAATGTCTGTTATTTCACATCATTGATGGCGATGAAGATCTTTCTTCTTAAAAGAAATTGCAGACTGTTGTACAATTGCTCAAATCTATATTTATCATCACCGGCTCCATGCTATTCTGAAAGGGTATATTAATAATTCTCTATTGTTATATTATTTTTGAAAATAATTCCACCCACTTGATTTTCAGGCAGAGCAGACATATGATTGTGTATACAATGCTGAGAAAATGATCTTGATTACTTAATTGTAAATCATGTGGAATGATTTGCACAGTAGTAAACGTCTAGCCATACAGCCGTGCAGCACAACACTCAGCTGGAGAAAAGGCACAGAGAGCAAGAAAGCATCTCAGAAAACTAAACACTCAAAAAGCTTTGCAGTCAGAAATAATTAACATTTTACCCTACCTGACATTCACATATCACAACCTTTGAAAAGAGCAATTTAGCACAAATTAAAAATCAATCTGAGATCTTCCACTTATCAAATCCTCTGTACTGAACCTTTTAAGCATTTTAAAAAAAGAAGAAAATGTGATTTAGTTAATTGTATTATATATTAAACATTACAGGGAGAATCATCGTTCCATCTGAATATTGATTTTCTTTAAAACTTTTCTCCTCATTTAGATTTGAGTTTTAACTTTCGAATTTTGCATCACATAAAAAATACTCACATCTTTACAAAGCACTTGTTGACTGCTGAAGTAAGGGTTATTTTCCATAATTGTAGCTGAAGCGAAGATAATCTTCTCTAGAAACCTTCTTCTACCCAGAAGTACCTCTCACTGGAATCCAAAGAGCCAAACTTTCTTTCCAACAGTAATTTGGGAAGCTGATGGAGAGGGAGGGTTCCTCCTTCAGATGGGATGGAATAACTTGAACTACTGTGGTTCTTTTTGTGCACAAAGCAGATGTCCTCACATTCATCTATAAATGGAGATATGATATGAGCATTATTAGTGGCTCAGATTATTTCCATGTTTCTGCTTTCAAAGTGGCACAAATTGTATCATTTAATTCCAGAAGTTAGTGTTATTCAGCTCTTACCTACTTGGCCATATTAGTAGGCAACACAATCACATCTGGAAATGTCTTTGAGGGTTTCAGGTTAACAGAGTTAAACTCGGCAGGACAATGCACTCTGCTCTTCTTTGCTTTCATAGCAAGCAACTTTAGACTTTGTAAGACTTTGTAAGCCCCCATTTTTTTTATTTAAAGCCACTTAATAATTATATCTAAAACTAAGTTTTTCATGATATGAATGTTGACTAAAAATCAGTAGAAAAAGTTTGCACAGTTTGATAGCGCTTTTATTGAGATTTCTTTCTAAAGTCTGCAATTGGAGACTGGATAATGGATAAAAGCTGTGACATTCATAACCTATAGCTTCTGTTATAACACCTCTCTTGCAGCGAAGGCAGAAACCGCAGTTAACCATAAGATGTGAGCAGAGATTTGAGATGCTTGCATACCTTATATTATTTGAAGTTTGATCCAAGACGTTCAGAGAAATTTGACCCTGACTTGAAAAATAAGACATGTTGAGTACTTAATATTTCTTGTACTTCAATATTTTACAAGGCCATCTAACAAAGTTGAAAGCGGTGGTCCATACTGGAAATTACAAGAAATTCTGAAGGACTCTGTATGGTGCTCAGTCAATAACGTGCGAGAAGCTAGTGTTTTAGGCTAATATTTGAACAGCCAGTGTCAGCCAGGTTTTTTTTTTTTGTGCTACCAGCTTGACTAAATCTTTACAGTTGCACTGGCATTTTCATTTCGCATAACTCATCTGTAAATCTGTTTCAACAGAAGAGTGGAGCTCCCATCGAGAGACATTCCAACCCAGCAGCACTCAGGACAGCAGAGGAAGGCTTTCTGAGCCATAAAAATAAAACATAAACAACACTTCGGAGAACTGGAATTGCATTGGAAGGCCAAGGAAAACAATGTGAAACACTCAGCCAGTACAGAAGATGAAATCAAGGAGATGCAGTAGAATGACGTACCAACTATTTTCAACTACATAGAAAAAAGGTGATTAACTTATTTATCGCTTCCAATCAGACAAATAGGCATAACTGTGAACCTAACACTTTCTTTTCACCAAGGTTTTCATCATGATGCACATTAATAATATTTATCAAGCTTATCACTGCTATTTTCACTGTTTCTTCATGCACTGTTATGTGAACTGCAAGCTTGTGCTGATAATTAATGGGAACACATACACAACCGCGCCGTTTCTGAGAAATCATCAAGCTACTCGCCATCTGCAAATGAGACATTGTTATGCTTCTCGTGAAAATAGTAAAGAACACTAACTTAAATTCCTCTTTGAACTTTCATAATTTTTCTCCATGAAACAAAAAAAAAAACTGATTACTTAAAATTGAATCATTGTTTTCCTTGTCTGATTGTAAAGGGAGTTTCATTTGCTCATGATGAAGCTTTAGTCTCCTACTTAACTACATATACCACAAGAGCCTCCTCTTCTCATCTTCTCTTTTCTATTGCCAAGGCTGCTTCTGTCAAAGATTCACAAAAGACACCCACACACACTGCTAACGGAGACCACAACGAGAGCCTGCTGTTTCTAAAGGACTTGGCTGATGTCACCTGGTCGTGTGATGAGGGCAAGGAAAGGAGGATGAAGAGCTCATCTTGGCCAACAAAAGTGAACCTATTAACCACAGAATACATTTCCCTGTGTTCCTCTGCTGAATGCAGGAAAGGAAAATAAGTATATATTAATCTCTTCTGTGACCATGAATCTTACAAGCAGTGATAGAAACTGAAAAAATGTCTTTTTCGGCAGGTCAATTTAACACGCACAAGGTTGAATATTACAATTTTACTTCAGTACGAAAGCATTGGTGCAGCAAGATTAACAAGCATCTTTCACTAACCTAATAAATAAAGCCATTCCGATGGAGACAGGGTCTGAATTAATTGCCATTAAAGTATAATTGGCATTAAAGCACAATTATGTTATTAAGAGGGCTCTATGAATCACGTTTCTCCATTAGATTCCTTGATGCTTAAGATGAAACGTAGGTTTGAGAGATGAGTACAGGTACAGTCTGGCCCCAAGGTCTGCTAATTGTATTAGATTTCTTAGAGCAAGCAAAGTGAGTCAATAAATATTTGAGGGATAACACTGATTCAGTCTCAGCGGAGAACCTTTGAACCGGCATGCTGGAAAACGAAATAAATAGAGTCGAGGATTACAGTGTTACAAATCTCAAAGTTAGCGCAATCGTCTCCCGCTCCTTACCTTCAGGGAAGAAAGCTGTGCGCTGTGGGATTTTTGCAATTTCTTGCATGGTGGGACAGGTGTATTTACTTTGGTAATTGTATTCCTTTTCCCAATTCATAATGTGATTAAATATTAATGCCATTCAGCGCACCAGAAAAAGCAGATCTCAAAAATTATCTAGGCAGCCATAATGCAAAACCGTTTTCCTCCACTTCCCAAGTCTTTGTTATTGTATGAGAGTGCACTGCAGCACTCTTTTTCACTTTCATATAGGTTTGGATAGGTGGTCTATCACATGAAATGGAAAGAAAACAACAGCCTTGACATTTTATCTCCAAGGGCCCTCAGAGTGCAATCGCGAACTATTTTACTTTAAATGTTTTACTAAATCCAACTGACATGTTTTCCCCAAACGTGCCTTAATAAAAGGCAGATGCCAATGCAAATCAATATTAGTGTTAATTATATTTGTACAAAGATAAAATACAGTACAGAGGCTATGGGTCGATTGTAATGTATTCTCATGGTTATATTAGCCTAGAAACTGAATTATTCATTAAATCATTTTAATGCAGGCATTAGTGCATTAAAATCTCTTTTTTAAAGAAGAGTATTAACTTTTACTGCAATGCATCCTTAATTTAATGTCACCTGAGAATGAGTAGAGAGGTAATTTGGTCGTTTTAATTAGAGATGTAGTTCAAAATAGAATAATGACTTTATTGAGTTTTATCTCACCTGCCTCTTGACTTACCACTTTATGCCCAGAGAACTTCACACTGCTTAACTATGCGTGTTCCCATGCAGTTTCTATGCAGATTGCACCTTTATTTTAAGATTAATAAGGTGGTTTGGACACTAACACTAACGAATTAAACATTATTTTATATAACGTAAATAGGCAAAAAAGGAAATATAATCAGACTCATAAGGCAAATGTGATGCAGAAGAAATCTGCATGTTTAACTGACAGCCACACAGCCCAAGGATATGGCAACCTTGGCAAAGAGTCCATTTGCCAGGATAGAGAGAGACTTGTGAAAGTCAAACACCTACTTATGAGACATATATATATATATATATATATATATATATATATATACACATCATGGAATCACAAATATAATATACTAGGGTTTACCTGTAAATGTGTTAAAATAAAGAAATTCATGACAAACTATTTTAAGGAAACAGAACTTTTCACACCTCCGCCAGGTATGAGACTTTTTTTCTTCAGCCTTTATACTGCCAATAAAACATTTATGTTAACAAGCTACATCACTTCAGTCCCAGTAAGCATTTAACCAACTATTATCGAAAGTATTTCTAAATAAATACAACAAAACTATTTCTTGTGACCTTATGTGCAGTATTATGGCAACAAAAATGCTTTATGAAGAAGTATTGAACTTGTTCTCCTGCTGCATTAGAGCTACTGTAACATTAGCATCCTGCTACATAAGACAGTTATGAGATTAATAGTACATTTCTACTCAAAACCCACTTTAAACCACAGTTGAGTGTTTGTAATAATTTCCTTTTGTGATCACATGTGGAATTTGATCATTTAAAGTTACATTTGTTAAAATATTCAATTTTGTATGGATGTACAAATTAGCATTTCAAATGTGACACATTTATTATTATAAAAATATCCAAATCTCAAGAAAATCACATACAAACTATATCCTATCATAATAATCTGTTTATTGGCTTATAGTGTCTGTCGTCAAGTTTCTACTCTTTGTTTGTGATGTTACAACCTCTTAATTCTTAAGTTGCCCGGTACAGTAGCTTATACATTCTGAGTATACTGCACATTAGTACAATTATTTATTTTTCATTTTTATTTGTCTATATAAACTTTGAACGGCCGCGGTAAATTATAAATGTAATCCAGAAAATTGCAACCCATGCACAACTTTGAAATTTTTCCTGTGACTGGATTTTCAAACTAGCCCAACTGTGCAGGAAAACTGTGACCCTGGCAACACTGGTTTGCTATACCCTAGCACACAGAAAACCTTCCGTGCTACGAAGACGGCAAGTACAAATTTCAAGTGTTTTTTTTTTTTAATCATATTAGCGCATTGCAATTAAATAGTGTTAAGATTTCCTAACTCATAATCACTGCATTAATTTTCACATTGTTGAAAAGACTTACTTGAAGTCTTTGAATTTAGCAGTCATATTCGTTATGCTGCACCACACTGATGAGAGTCTAAATATTAAATATGTCTTTTCTACATGACCAGTGTCCAGAGGTCACAGCGAATGTCCAAGCCCTTGTAGTTATGGCTGCTCATGCCGAGCGCTGCGGGATCCAGGAAGAAATCCAAACTCTCACTGCCTTCACTATCAACACCCCACCCTGCCCTTAGGCCAGGCACCAGATTTTTCATGTCAGCTGGCACACACCTACGTCTCATAAGTAGGTGTTTGACTTTCACAAGTCTCTCTCTATCCTGGCAAATGGACTCTTTGCCAAGGTTGCCATATCCTTGGGCTGTGTGGATGTCAGTTAAACATGCAGATTTCTTCTGCTTCACATGGTAGGAATTCCCATTGGGCTTCTATCAATGCTGCTGAATGTCTAATACAAGTTTTAAGTTGTTTCAGAGCAGAAAATATCCTTCTAATGTATATAATTACTCCTCTGGTAAAACTCATATTGAAATCATTGTGAAAAGGCAATTTCATATGTAAATGTATTTTAAACGGTGAAAAATGCAATTGATAGTTTTCCACTGATGACGAATGAATATTTGGAGTTAAAAAACTACTGTAACACCTTCAGCAAAAAAGAAGAAGCTGTTAATAAGTTTCCCTAATATAGTTATTTGAATATTAGTATAGCTCTTTAATTAACTGTATTTACAAAAATGATATGGTAAATATATGGCTTAGGCTGCACTTAACACTCTTAAATGGTTTAACTCAAGCTTCAGGCTTAAAAAAAAAAAAGACAACTGTCAGGGAAAGAGAGATTTCTTGAAACATTCAAACAGTATTGCAAGGCATTACTATTAACATGACTAAAAATGCTGTTCACTACGATGAAAAGAAGAACATCTTTTGTGGTGACATTTTCTGAAATTGAAATAATTCAGAAAAAAAACATCTAAGATGAGGATTTTTTTTTTCAATTACATATATACATATATATAGTTATAAAATGATTATTTGTTTAGCTAAAAAAACTAAACAAAAAAAATGTCTCCAGGTTATGAATATAACCATGGTTTCTTTAGGGAACGAGACGCTGCGTCATAACGCTTTGGGAACACCTTAGTGTGACCGCCATATGAATCTGCTATTGCATCAGTCCAATGATATGTCGTGACATCATGGGCAGGTGACATCAGAGACCAGGAAGCTTTAAAAGCACGCGAGGTAAGACCGGCGTCAGCCTTTTTGTCATTCAGAACCGCGCTCTGTGTTGCTCTGTT
>JAUMHP010000065.1:10841795-10865229 GCA_032361065.1 Enteromius trimaculatus
GCGGATCACGTGCGTTCCGAACCGTGGGTCGTGATCCGTACGGATCACGGATCAACCGCGATCCGTTGCACCCCTAGTGGTAAGCCAATATTGCCGCCACATGCACCTGTAAAGTGGAGTGGGATACCCCCGTAGAGAATCTAGTCTGCAAATTCAAGAACAAGTTCAAGAACTGTACCAACTGGGCAGTTAACAGGATCTTGCTGGCGGTCTCGGCACCATGAGGTGAATTACATATCGATGTCTGATCACCTCACTCTCCGACTGAGCTAGTATTAGCCAGTCATCGATATAGTTTAGTATGCGAATGCCCTGAAGCCGCAGCGGAGCTAGAGCTGCATCTATTATCTTTGTAAACCTGCAGGGTGGGAGTGCCAGACCAAAGGGCAGAACCCGATATTGGTATGCATTGCCCCTGAAAGCAAACCTCAGGAACCTCATGTGACATGGAAGGATGGAGACGTGGAGTATGCATCTTTTAGCTCTATTGTAACAAACCAGTCCTCGGACCTGATTTGAGTCACGACTTGATTTTAAGTTAGCATCCTGAAATTCAGCTGACTGAATAGAAGATAGGCCTCAGCCCTCCATCCTTTTTGGGAACTATGAAGTACCAGCTGTAGAACCCGGACTCTCTCTGATGAGGAGAAACCACCTCGATGGCCTCCTTCCTCAAGAGAGTGTCTACCTCTTGTTCCATAACCAGAGCCTGCTCGGGACCCACCAGAGTGGGAATAACGCCACTCTCAAATCTACTTTTCGGCTACGATCGCATGCGCCGCTCTGCCTCGGCAGAAGCGGGAGCTGAACCGCGGGACTCGCCGTTCTCAAAAAAGGCTTTCCGGGAGCGGAGCGAACGCAGCGGCAGACGCTCACAATGCCCGCACAATCAGACTCAACGAGCACCGCCCGAGCAAGCCACACAAAAAGAGTGTGAATCCCCAGCCATAATGTAGCCCGGACATGGGGACGAACATCTCCTAAACAAGCGCGGCTAGCTTTGCTTTTACTTTCTACTGAGAGACTTAATCGAAGAGGACAAACACTTTTAAGCTAGGACAACAGATAAACACAGAGCGCGGTTCTGAATGACAGAAAGGCTGACGCCGGTCTTACCTTCCATGCTTTTAAAGCTTCCAGGTCTCTGACGTCACCTGCCCATGACATCACGACATTTCATTGGACTGATGCGATAGCAGATTCACACGACAGTCACACTAAGGCGTTCGCAAAGCATAATGACACAGCTCGAGTTAACGAAAAGGAACCATTTCAACTTAACAGAGAGTAAAAATATAATCTTATCAACACCTTTTAAAACTAACACTAATTGAGGCTACAAGAAGCAAAGTAAAACTCAGTTGACGAAAACTTACAGGTCAGCTGTAAGGCCCTGATGATCTGATTGTCAGTGGTGTAGTAAAGAACATCTGTCATGTAAATCAAAGCGGCTGGCATGTTACATTGTATTAAGGAAGTCTCAAATAATCGTAGGAGGCTGCAGAATTAACCCCTGCATGATCAAAACAAACATGATTTAGAACCAGTTATTTACCTAACATCAAAAGAAAAATATTATTTTCAAAACGGCATAATTTTATGGCAAAAGCTGAACATTATGCTATGCAGTATGTTTGCTCATGTGCACTTCCTCTGAACAGAGTAATCTGCAGACTTTTAAATAAAACATTCCTCAGACCCATGTGAAAAGGGCATCTTATTTGGAAATATCTCTATATACAACAGACACAGGCTTTGTGAAGAAAATCCAGTATTTTTACTTTTGACTTCATCCCAAGATCTAGCCATTTTAAAAGCATTTTCCTGAGTTTTAACCTGTTATTCAGTGAACAAATGGTTCAAATAATTCATGTGTACACAAAAGATAGTTGAAGTCCCTGCCCTTGATCTCAAGTCATCATCTCCATCGTTGCCAAAGCAATCACGACCTCATCATGAATGAAGGCTGCTGTTTACAGAATGAAGCTACTGAAATATGGGATGGGAATAAGACCGTCAGGCATTGTAAGATTAAAAGATATTCGAGAAATTGCCAAGAAAGTGAAAATATTACAACAGATGTTTTAGAAGCATTTGAATATAAAATATTAAAAAGTAGAAGAGTTGGTCACTGGATTAATGACCAGGCTGAACTGAATTCATGAATTGGTATGTAGTTGGTTTTGAACTGTAACTACACTGATATTGCACCACAGATGGCAGATAAAGCACTATTTAAAACATCTAATCACATTTTGCACTAAAAGACAGAAAAATATTAGGGTTTACATTATCTTCCTACAGAAGAGCTAAAGACTTGTCAAGAGCTCATCAGGCTGCTCACCAGTTAATTCTCAAAGTTAATGAAGTCAACCACAAAAAGAATATCTTAATTCTACAGAGACGTTGCAGACGAGTCTGTGTACTGAATGAATTATTTCTAAAATATTCTGCATAATAAGGGTAACTGGCCGATCATTAAACCACAACTTTTGCCTAGCCTTTTGTAATAAATTTTCTTAGGTGAGAATGCGATGCTAAGATCTTCATTTTCAGTTTTGCTGACTGCAGTGGATTCGTAATTGAGTCTTTTAAAGTGAGTTACTCGGTGCCAAATTGAGGGCTGCACTTTGCAGTTTGAGACACTCCCGACATGACTGTTGCTTAAATGAAATCTACTTGCAGAAATCGCAAATTGTAATTGCATCAAATTCTGATATTTTCTGTCACAAACAAAATAGATCTGCTCGCCGTTCAATGAAAAGATGCAGCAATCAACTTTGTGTCTGTGTAGACGAATGAAATGAAACAAGAGGGATAGAAAACAAATCATAATTTGCATTGCACTGGGTGTATAATACTCTTCAAAAAGCAATATAATGTATTCACCTGCACTGCATCCAACCGAATATCTTTTGTATTATAGCAAGCCTAATAATTCTTCTCTGCCTTGGCAGTAACACCAGGTTTGAGTGCATGCTCTGATTCTTCATTCATCTACTGTATATAAAAAAAAATGATGGATGTATTTATAGAACAGACTGATTTACATTTATTATGTGGATGTCAGTCAAAGTGAAGTGAGGGAAGAATAGACATCAGTTTGCCTGAGATTAAATGAATTAAATTTGTTTTCTTGTTATCATTGCGACCAGAATAGCTTGCAAAGTTGTAAAAGTCTTTTGTTGTTTTGTTGTTAGGAAGAGTTTAATTTACCAGCCTCATTAAAATGTATTGAGGTATGGGGACAGGAACCTCCTGTGACATGGAAGGATGGAGACGTGGAGTACGCATCTTAATCTTTGTGAATCACTGACAAAGTTTTTCTCTGTCCAAGCTGCTTTTGTGACCTGATGCAATTATAGGCTTTTAGATAGTATTTATTGCAAATCAGCAATTTTTAACCAATAAGATTTCTTAGTGGGCAGGGTTATAGTGCAGAAATACAACCTGGTCACATTATAGTTGTATTGTCAGTATGTCACTCTATTTTGAAAAAGAATCTGTTCATGCAGCTAAAAATGAAAATTCTGCACTGAAAACGTTTGGATTGCTGCAGTGCGTAATGCTTCTTAGCTTGAACAAGGTGAGCAATTATGAGCGCTTGAATGAAACTCACCCAGGATGCTGACAGTTTCCCACACGGTTTTCCATGCACCATTATCTCTCTGCATGTGGGAAGAGACAGATCATACAGAATAGTGAAATGAACTTCTCTGTCTTTCGCTCGACTGCAATATCCAGGAGATGGATCATGTGAGCTCCACTGTCTGTCACTTTCAATGGTGGTCGCCACATCACATAAACTTATGGAGTCGCTGTTGTCCATGTCACCAGAAATCACATCCTACATTGAAAATGAATGAGTTTGGTGGCTGCACACTATGTACCCCCTATAAAACAACAACTTGGATAACAACTCTGTATTAATGAAATAATTTAACAACTCTTTATTACTAAAAGAACATGGAACAAATGCATGAAATGGAAGGACTGTGCTGTTTCTCACAGTCCCAAATTATGATTTGTCATTTTATTCCAATTCATCAAGTGGGGCAGACAATGCTGGGCTGAGGTGCTGCCAAGTCCTTGGGAACTCATTTATTTGATGGCTTTGCTATTTGATTGCCCTTATGTAACTTCCTAACCTAATTTACATAACACACTACATTAGTCTTGGACACAGGCACCCTGAGTAGGTGCATAATTAGCCTTGTATCAGTCCATTCTGAGTTCTGTTTCAGCTAATCTCTCTGAGTATTTCGTGACCGAGGGAGAACCATTATGTTTACATGCTTTAATAGACCACCATGGTGGTGGCTCTTGATTTGAGAAGATATCTAAAACATATGGACAAATTAGTGCTACAGACAGTTAACACAGCATAATGGAAGTACTGCACTCTATAATCACAATATAATGACACTAATCCACAAACAGGCTCTTTGTTTCTCTATTACATGATTATTTGTCTATTCTAAATAAATAATAATAAAAATATAAAATGAAAATTAGTTTATGTATTGCAAAATAATAACATTAAAATAAAATTAGATGCGTTGTGAAATAATTTTGTCCGCTGTGGTATTGTAATGAAGGCTCAGAGTCGTGCGGATCCATTTGTCCGTTTCCAATGCTGGGATTGTCATGGACGAATTCGGAGGATCTCCAGAATCTAAGTTAGATTAGCCGGACAGTCAGCGGGTGTGGGGTCGTTCACTTGAGCATCAGTGATCTTGGACATGATATCCCATTGAATCGGAGCCATAATGAGGGAAGGAGGAATGATAGAAGAGAGCTGCTTCTCAATACTATGGTCATCGAACTGGAGAGAGAGAGCATCTGCCTGTTAAAATCAAGTCTTGAAAAGAACAGTGACCACCGTGCTTGCTGTGAGTTTAGGCGTTTAGCAGTTTGTAGGTATTCAGGATTTCTGTGGTCCATTAGCACGATGAATGGAGTGGTCGCCCCCTCCAGCCAGTGTCTCCACTCCTCTAGTGTCGCCTTCATGGCTAAGAGTTCAGCAGAGTTAAGTTTCCTTGAAAAGTATGCACAGGGGTACAGTTTGGGTGGCTGTCCATGGCGCTGAGACAAGATGCCCGTGTTGGAAGCATCTACCTCAACTAGGAATTGGTGGTTCGGATCAGGGTGTCGAAAAACAGGAGCTGTGGTGAAGCGGTTCTTAAGCTCTTGGAAGGCCTTTTTCGCTTTTAGGAGTCCACAGGATTTGAGAGGAGCCTTTGCGAGGGAGTGGAGTAAGGGGGGTGGCAAGCTGACCGAATGTATGAATGATGCATGGGTATGAATCTGCTGTAGAAGTTGGCAAAGCCTAGCAACCATTGGAGATCTTTCACAGATTGAGGTTTGGGCCAGTTGACTACAGCGGTGACTTTGGTATCGTCCATCATGACTTCTTCTGTGCTGATAATATGCCCCAGGAAGGAGATTGTTGAGAGGTGAAACTCATATTTGCCAGTTCCTCCTCAATGTACTGTCTCATGCTATTCGTTTCCAAGTAGGAAACATGAAGATAAAAAGTTGTGGCTCACCCGGGGAACTAAGGTGCGTGGAGGTCTGGTTGGTGCAGCTGGCACAGAGATGTCCTGGCAGACCGCAGTACAAACAGACGTGGTTCTTTATTCTCCTCTCACGCTCCTCCTCAGTCAAGCGGGGGAATCCAATCTGCATGGGTTCCTCCATGACGTTACTGGAGAAGGGAGGAGGCAGAGAGGTGTAGCGGCGGAGTGGAGGAGGTTATCTTAATAGCTGTGTCCATATATTTCTCCAGCGACTTTCCCTCGTCGTGGCATGCCAGCTCCGCCTGGAGATCCTCTTGCAAGCCGCGGCAATACATGGCATTGAGGGGTCCACCTTTTCATCTCACTTGTGCTGCCAGAGTGCGAAACGTTACAGTATGTGTAGTCCGCTGCCGTGGAGGAGCCCTGCCGGAGATTGAGAAGTTCGTCACCTGCCTTCCTTGAGGAAGTGTTGGTAAGAGGGGAATACCATGTTACTCCTGCCCAGAGCGCTGTCACCCAGTTTAAAGCCTTTCCAGTCAGCAGGGAGCAAACCAGCGACACCTTGCTGTCGTCTGTCACGTAGCTTTGGGGTTGCTGATTGAATGAATATGGAGCATTGGAGGAGAAAGTTTTGACACTTGCCTGGTGAGCCGTCATATTTGTCTGGAAGTGCCATGCGTGGTTGCACCAACGGAGAAACAGGCGGAAGAGGAGCGCACTGCACACTGCTACTAAAATTTGTAATTTTATAATGTAATAATGTAGGTGTTACAGTTTTTCTCTATTGCTAAGACACATTTCTTGAAAGCTGCTCTCCTTTTCTCTAAACTGTGAACACAAAACCCAATTTTTGTAGCTACATTCACAAAACCTCAGACTCTTCATGCAAAACCAAACTTTCACCTCAAAATCGCATCACAATGACAATGTGTTGACAAGATGTGTCTAAACAGGTGAAAAGTGCTTATGGTTTTGCCAAAAGAGTGACTGTGTTTTAGCAATCGAGAAAAACTGTTAAAGAGGAAGCCAATTAGTACAATTAACAGGATTTTACTGTAAAATGACATGAATTATCTGGTTAGATCTTTTACAGCATTTCTTTTACCTATTATCGTTTGTTTTTACATTACATTAAAGTTAAAATGACTAATTTTGTACAGTATTCAGTATATAGACGTTTTATTTACTGTATTTATTCATTTTTTTTGTACAGTAGATACATACTGAAGGAGCGGATGGAGTGATACCATATCCTTCTTTTTATTATTTTCATTTCATATTAATTTTGATTATGATCACACAATGAATCAGTATTTAACTCATTAAATTACATAACCATATTCCATATGTTGAACTGTTTGATTTATGTAAGTAATTAAGTCTTTGTGGATGTGTTTCAAACCAGGCCCCGAGGTCAACGGAGCCTGTCTGTGTGTTATTTTCTCCCCTCAGGTCATGGTGTTCTGAAGAATCAAGGATCAAGAATCAACTGTGACATTTATGTATAAGATATTAGAGTTTTTGTCAATCCAGTTCCAGCCTGTATTTTACTTCATTTTGCATAGACTGTGTGTAACCAGCCATACTGATAAGAAGTTTGGTTGAGCTAGGTAGCCTTGAAGCAGACTGGTGTTATGTGTGTGTGTGTGTCTTTTCTCGGAGAAGCAGAGAATTGCCCGGTTTGCTGTCTGAGTTGCATATTTGGGCTGGTCCGGATGTCCTGCCGCCCAAATCCTCATCTTCTTCACCTTGGGATGTGCCAGTGTCTTTTCATGAACGTTTCTAATATCGTCTAGCTCAGGATGACTAATGTTTTTACGTAATTAGCGACCTCTGTTAGAGTATATACACTTATGTCTGCAAGATGTACAGTACGCAGAGCAGCCTACAAACTCGATGCGGAGTATTGAAGCTGACTTCTGCGGATGAAACTGCAAACAATTTTCTTCAGTAAATTTTTCTTCAATTCATTCCATCTCTGACTGGTGTTCATTCAACAAACACCTGGTTCTTACGGTTTTTGGACTGTTATTTCCCCTACATACATACAAACTGTACAGAAATACATTCATTTACTCAAATACTTGCATTTATATATATTAAACATACATTTTTCATCACATCAAATTCTCAAACATGGGTTTGTGAGGGAACTGCAGGCTATTTGTGAGATGATGAAAAGTTAGCCATTAAATAATTTCATTATTTTAAAAATAAACCCTTCAGATTTTCAATAACCAATATTGAAGAACTATGAACAAACACGTGTTGATAAATTATTAAAATATTAATGTTTTTTTTCTCAATGGTTAATTCAAGTAAATATTTTAGGTCAAATTGTGTTCTTCTGGAAAAAAAAAAGTTTATGAATCTCTGTCTTACACAATTTTAACAAACTGAACCTCACTGTACAGTGTAATGAATATTTAATATTTATCTATTAATATTTCATGACAGTTGCTAAATCGGACACATTAAGATTTGCTTTTCCAACAAGCTAGGTTATGTTCTGTCCAACTGACATGTCCCTAAATGAATAGAGTAAGTCAGTTTAAAAAAGTGAAGAAGTAGCTAGATGACACCACAATCGCTTGAGCATGAACATCTATGATGTCTATTCAACAGTGAATATGAGCAACAGATGCGAATGGTCAGGAGAGAAGATGATTTACCCTCTCTGGCCTTAAACTGGAGAAGAAACAGATGGAAGACTCACTGACTCTCCATGGGCACTGAACACATTAAAACACCTCTAAGCCGCAGATGCTTTAACGCTACCTGTGGCGCCGAGCTAAATGCCTCTCGATCGAGCGCTTTCTCCTTGAGTTCATTTCCCCATTTCCATTTCCTCCTTCATTTGTCTAATCTAAAATTATGCGCAGTTTTTGTTCTAGGATTTGCTTATGATTGTTTGAATTTTCCATTATGTCCAGGTGATGGCAATGTTTCAACTGGCTGTGACCAGCGTGTGCAACTGAACTGCTTAAGGCATTGTAAATATGAAGTCTGTTCCAAAACTGATAAAGCCCGTCCACAGCTTCTGTTTACACCAGGCTTAAGCAATGACATATGTTTTGGAAATGAACATCTGCTGAATCAAGTGTTAATCCTATAGACAGCCTATTTGACACCCAGGAATCTCTGATATGAAGCATGTTCTCTAATTTACCCTGTGATCCAGCAAACTGGTTTTCAATAATATGCTAAACTTCTAAGCTCTTCCACACTAAATCTATTTATCTGGTCTAAAACGTTAAGCGAGGCTTTTTTAGGGGCCGTATCTCACAGATGACAAGAGGTAAATCTTTAATCATTGCACTTAGTGTCAGCAGATGCATCCCTACTTATCTATCAAATCCTGTAGATTTGGGTGCCTCAACCCTGATGTAACACTCTGCCCTGATGAAAGGACCTCAAGATGACGGTATTTACATGAATGGCTGAGCAAAGCTGAGGACATGGAGGGCGGCTGCCATGCCACCATAGGTTGTCTGAAGCGATCTTCAATGGAAGAGATTATCGAAAATTATTTGTTCTGGCCCACATGGGATGGTTGTCATAATTATTTAGCTCAAAACTAAAATGCCTGAAGCATGCAAAATATTAGATTTGAACTCTCCCTTAGGCCAGTCAAGATGTAGATGTGTTTCAGATCCCAGCAGATTTGGAGAAATTTAGCATTGCATCACTTGCTCACCAATGGATCCTTTAGAGTGAATGGTTGCTATCAGAATGAGTATAATCTCAATAAGTAATCCATTCCGGTCCAATCAATTGCATCATGGAAAATAACATATTTGAGCTTTGTGTTTGAAACAGTGATTCATATGTCTATTTTTCTACAGATTCTTTTTTTTTTTTTTCAGTAAAGAATGCAATATTATGGGTAGAATCCTTAACTAAAGCAATGGTTAGAGGTTAAAAAGGTCTTGAATCTTGTTAATTACTTATAACGGCCTGAATGGCTTAGCTCCTCAGTACTTGAGCGAGCTCTTATCACATTATAGTCCTCCACGTCCGCTGCGTTCTCAAAACTCTAACCATTTAATAATACCTAGAATATCAAAATCTACTGCGGGTGGCAGATATTTTTCCTATTTAGCACCCAAACTCTGGAACAATTTACCTAATACTGCTCGAGAGGCGGGCACACTCTTCAGTTTAAATCTAGATTAAAGCCACATCTCTTTCTTGGCTTACACCTAATACACTGATACACATTTATTAATCAAATCCATTAAAGGATCGTTAGGCTGCTTTAATTAGATCAGCTGTAACTGGGAACACTCTCCTTAACACACAATGTACTTGTTACATCGTAAAAACAATGGCATCTATGCTAATATTAGTCTGTCTCTCTCTTATTCTGTTTCTCAGTCTGTATCCAGATCAGAGATACTTCATCGGAGACCAAAACACCTAGATGAGGTTTAGAATGTTTAGAATGTCACCTAGAATGTTTTTTTTTTTTTCTCCATTCTCTCACGGATGGGGTTTTGTTACCTTGCCGCTGTTGCTTCTGTGGCTTGCTTACTTGGGGGCACCTAATTTCTAGTGATTATCATCGTTTTGATTACAGAGACCATCTCTACATTTAATAAATAAATAGTTTAATCTCGTCATTTTACATTACCATCACTCTCTATTCTCCTATTTGATAATGTTCAGTGCTTTGCTACAATCTGTATTTTGTTAAAAGCACTATAAATAAAAGTGATTGATAAATAAAAGTGATTGACTGAAAAAGCTTTTCACTTCTCAAGATGTTAATTGATGGACTGTAGTCGTGTGGAATACTTATTGTGATGTTTTTTTTTTTTTTTAGCGGTTTGAACTAATTCTGATGGCACCCATTAGCTGCAGAGCATCCATTTGTGGGCAAATGATATAGTGCTAAATTTCTCCAAAGATCTGTTTTTGCTATTTTTTTTTTAGTGCAGAGGTTTTGTTTACAGCAAAGTGACTGTACTGTAAATCTGATACTCAAGTAATTAAGGTCACTGTAAAATTTTGTTTTGGAACGACACAGAATTAAATAATTTCTTGTCAAAGTATTTCCCATACCACTACATGGCTAAACACGGTGCGAGAGATTGCACAGGGTCAACATACAACAATAGAGAGTCAATAATAGGATTGTTGCTATGGCCACAAAATACTTTACATAGTTTGGAAGAACAGGGTTTTATGAATATTTTTTTGTGGACTAAAAGTAAAAGAACCACAGTGTACTATGTCAACTGACCCATAATTGCCTAGGTTAATTTGGCCTTTTATGGGCCTGTCACTGATTAATTGTGCAAAGTTGCTTTTTTTCTGTGCCACTGACAAGTAATTTATAAAGGGAAATAAAAAGACACCAACAGCTCTAACAGTAAAAGGTTTTGAGTTGAAAGACTCAGGGGCTGTTCATCCTTTGTTCACAGTAACATTGCAAAATTTTCTTGGAAACAGATCACTTTCTCCAGCAGGTGTGTGGAAATTACTTCTGCGTTCACCCTGTCTTTAGAAGAATATGTTTGACTCTGGCTGAACATCATTTAGAGGAAGAAATGACTCACTGGTCACTTTAAGGACAAAAACCACAGGATAAATACAGGCTGTGATGTACTGTAGGGTAAAGAATAAAAACTAAACATGAGACTGGTTAGTTTTATCATTATAGTGCACATAATCAAAAATAATTTATTTGCAAATACTTTAACAGCAAGCATGACTATTATGGAAAGATGTATTACTCAGTGAGACTCCTCATCAAATTATCATCACTTCAGGTCTAGGTTGAATACCACATTCTGAGCTCTAATTTTCCTCTTTGCATTTTCTTCATTAATTCTACATACGGTAACATACATTAAACTATTCATTAAACTATTCCTGTGATCGTCAGCTAAACTTGAATTGAAGGTTATTGGCTAATAAAAACCTTATGATTTCACACAGAGGTTAAATGGAAAAATAATTAAAAAAAAAAGAAAGAAGTGCAGGCAGCACTTTATTAGGAAATTGCAATATTATCACTTTAAAGATATGCTGAGGCGCTTATGTGAACCTTGCCAAGATTTAAACACACCTTATGCTATTTAATATGTCTGGAATAAGCTTGTATATCCGTATTTTAAGTACAGGCATGCTTGAAAATTGCATATTATCAGATATAATTCTAGAAAATAAAAAAGACATCGCATTGAAAAGCTTATTTCATTCAAGCCAAGGATCTAAAGACCATTATCTGAAGTTCATCAACTCCATTCTTGCAGCCCTACTCTGGTATTAAAAATAAATCAATAAGCTCCCTGAGAATCTCTGAAATTTCAGGCCAAGCGCTGAAGTAGCAATCAGAGAAATAATGATGAAGAAGTCGGTGGAAATATTGTAGTCCCTGTCTGCTGTCTAGCACTTCCTATTGATTTGGATCCCCACAAACCAGGATGGGTGAATATGTGAACGTCGCACAATGGAATCCATCTGTAAGCGGTACAAAAGACAAATGGAAATTGCCATACAGTATTCTCGATGCTAGTTCCCTTATTATTATCCTGTGTAATTCACTCAACAGGATTAGCCTGACTGCATTCATTTTGAAGGTTTTCTGCTGAGGCACAATCGTATACATTGGTAGTCATCTTTTTTTATGATTAATTTCTAATAGATTTTTATTCTTTTGGAGTTTTGCATCTTTGGCATGAAAAATAATGTCAAATATAGATTGAACTCGTCCTAGTCTGCAGTCTTCCAAGAGCCATTTTAATCATGTTCTTGACAGTCAGAGTAAATTGAATGAGCTGGAGGCTTGGAGATGATGCACACAAACTGTGAAGGTCACAGGCAAAAAGCATGTTAGCACTGAGCTTTGATGTCCTCTAAATTTGAGTGAAATTGACAATGTTTTCATATTCAGATGAACGGACCTTGTCAGAGAATACACATCTATTACCATCACAAAACATCAACCAAATTCAGTGCGGCGGCTGCTGCTGCTGCTCGCAATGAAATAACACTTAAAATAAAGTTTAAACCAAGATTTATTTCAAGTTATATCTTTTGGTGTGAACTTCAAACCTGTAATCGCATTCTACCTGTGACTCACTTTTTGAGGGCAAACACAAAAGCCAACACGTCTTCATAACAGCATTCCAAGAAAAAAAAAAACAATGTGTGCCTGCGGCTACAGAAAAAAAAATTAAATAAACAATAAATATATACTGAAATGAAACAAGGTGCATCCAGCAGCTGTTACCGCCACCTTCAATCTCAGGAGAAGATGACCATCTGAGTGGTCAAAGACACTTTCTCAGCTTCCAAGCGATCCACGGAACTATTTAATCATGTCTAGCTTCACCGTGACAAATTGGCACGCAGCAATTGGTTTGGGTTTGACTACTTTAACCATATGGTGCATGGTGATATAGGTGGCTGTTATCATGCTCTGACTGATGCCTCCAGTAGAGATGATTGCTTCATTTAGCCAAGCTTTATTGTTGGGAGTAGGAAGAGTGGGCGCTGGGAGTAGGAAGGGTGGGCGCTGGGAAAGGAAACGGTTTATCGAGGTTCTGTGTGTGGCAGCGCACCTGTGGCTTTAGACAGTCGTTTTTTTAATCCTGGATGTATGCTTGGGGAAGTACACTATATGGAATGAATATTTTCCTGGCTTTAGTTAAAGTAACACCTCACTAATTCAGTCATACTGAAGACAATGATTCTAATTATAAAGACAATCTAAGGTATAATGCATACAGTAACTATATCCACAATAGACATCATTAATTAAGCAACTTTGTGTCCGGTGTATGAAGGGTATTGTTACCCACAGCTGGATAATAAAAGGAAGGAATTATTCATTACACCATTATTCATTCATTGTCTTTCCCCCAAGATGACCTAATATGTGAAACAGGCCCTAATTATGAGGCACATGATATTTAATGGCTAATTTGTACAATGACATGGATGTTGATATTAACATATTGTGGATTAGTCATTTCCAAAACCATGTGGATATGTGGCATTTACAGAAATGTCAGCTAAAGGAATAAACAACCTACTGTGTCTTCCCCTTTCACAGAGAAGCACTCATTAGCCTGGAATGTCAGTGTGTGTGTGTGTGTTTACTGTAATCCACAGCTTTTACTCAATGAAGGCACAAATTATAAAATGTTAATGTCCTCTGACTTCGGCACTTGTAGCAAATGATGGTAATGTAGGATATCATTTTGGAATTATTAGTATATGCCAGGAGTGAGAATGAAAGTACACACCACTGACTAATTTGTTCATTAAATTGGCAAATCTAATCACATGGTCATTAGTAATGTGTGTCTGGAAAGGGTGGGCTGATATTGTGACACCCTGTTGCTCTGTGCCAACGACATAGTATCAATGGTCATAAATTGGATTATCACATTAGGTCTCAGCAAAATTAATCTTTCAAACTATTTCTTTCATTAATTATCAACTGACCTTTTGAACACTCCATATAGTGTCCTAGAGAAAAAAAAATGTTATCTGTATACTGTTAATAAGAATTTAAACAAATAAATTATTTAAATAGAGAAAGCAGAGTGAGATGAGAAAAGCTAACAAAGCACTAGCACACAAAATATAGACTACTTAACTCAACAAAGTAGTTATCACAATTCTTGTAGTAGTTCCCTGTCGACACTTCACTCGTACTGCATCTGCTAAGACTCCTAACTGAAGCCTTTTTTTAATCATGCAGTGAAACTGCACGGCCAATGGTTAGTGCAGTGGTATCTGGATAAACCAATCGGTTGGATGCTGTGCTGCGCCAACCAGGGGCGGAGTGGCAATCAGGAAAGTAGGGACTTTTCCTGGTGGGCCGGACGAAGGATTTATACAGCGGGGCACAAATTAAGCACTCGACCGGCCTGAGCTTATCAGAATTATTGACGTTACTCAACGTTACTCAATTCTCCGCAAAAAGAAGTCCTCCCCCCACATGTACAACCAATATTTATATCAGTTGCTCACGCTCTGTGTCTTTGTCATGGTTAGTTTATCCTGCAGAACATTCATGGTCACAAATGAAAAAATTGTGACCATGAATCAATTTGATTTGTTTTTTTGTTCTTGAATTCCCATTGGGTATATAGTATCTATAATCTATATATCTTCTATTTATCTGTTTATCTAATGTAGAATAGAGCAAAGCATCTTGGGAATAAGGAATGCATTTATCCAATGAACCGATTGCAGGTCAAGTCTATTTAAAATAAAAGAGCGCCCCACCGGCAGTCAGTGCTGGGTGCATTATGGGTATTTCTTTAGAGTTTACTTATTTTTGTGTGTCATTTAGGCAAGACAGTTCACAGTTGATGTTATGTGTGTTTATGTTTAAGTTGGTTTGGTTCATTTGCAGCCGTTATAAAAAAGTGCAATTGTTACCGTTATGGAGAGAGATATGTAGGAGAGGGACTAGTTGATATTGCCTTGAAAGGCGTTTTTTAACAATGCGTGTAAGAAACCGATGAAAAAAAGTTAGTGCTGCTTTCTGCTAGGTTAGTTTGGCTGTGCACCTGCTTAAAGAGTCTGTCAGTGACGAGTGGAGTTAGGGTCAAGATTGTTTGCAAAGACCTCCAGTAAAGGCGTGTTTTGAGACTAGCACCCTGTTGGCAAGCAAGTAGTGAAAAGGTTTATAGAACAGGTTAGCTCCTTTTCGCCCATGTCTTAACGAATAACAGCCAGTTGTTACAATCTTAATGGTGGGTGGACCGATCAGCTGCATTCAGACGGTCTGACCAGCTGTTTATCTGCTTCGGCGTCCGCGCTAAAGGGTTACCGGTCTTGAAGCAAAGGCCTTCTAAGTGGGTTGTGGATGCTATTTTGCTAGCCTACTCTTCACTGGGCCAGGACTGTCCCATAGGCGTAAGAGCCCATTCAACTAGAGGCATCGCCTCGTCATGGGCGTGGTCTAGTGGTATTTCCCTGTCAGAGATTTGTGAGGCGGCCCGGGTTTTGCCAGGTTTTACAATCTGGATGTCCCGTCACTTCGTGCCAGTGTCCTCTCTGCTTAAAGGGTTAATTCATTCATTCGCTGTGTTTGGCCATTACACGCCCAAACTGCGAGCTCAGACTCACAAGTCTCTAAACTGTAAATTGTTAATTAGCTGTGTTTGACCGTCATGCTCAAACCGTGAGATCACGATGGCTCACAAGCCTTTATATGTAAATATCTAATTTGCTGTGTTTGACCATCAAATGCTCAAACCACAAGCTCAGGCTCTCGAGCCATTATTTGTAAAATTACTAACTCGCTGTGTTTGGATGGCACACGCCCAAACCGCGAGCTCAGTTCACAAGCCTCCAAGTATAAGGACGATATGAATACTTTCTCTGCATGCTTATGTGACTGTACCCCCCAGTTTTCGCCTGGGCTAGCTGTCATGTGATGATCGTTCTTCACTTACAGCGCGGCGGGATTGATCTGTGTCCCCATAGCATCTTAGCAGATGCAGTAGAAGTGAAGTGTCAACAGGGAACAAATAGGTTACTACCCAGGTTCCCTGAGACACGGGAACGAGTACTGCGTTCTATGCCATGCTGTAAGTGCCCGTCGCTTCAGTCGAAGTAACCTGAATCCTATGGCTATATATAGACGGCCCCACCCAGTCAGGTGAGCTTCAGCAGAAGCCTCGGCCATTGGTTGGCGCAGCAAGGCGTCCAACTGATTAGTTTATCCAGATACCACTGCACTAACCAATGGCCGAGCAGTTTTCACTGCGTGATTGAAAAAGGCTTCAGTTAGGAGGAAAAAAGGAGATTTTCCCATAGTGTCTTAGCAGACACAGTACTCGTTCCCATGTCTCAGGGAACCTGGGTTACGGAAGTAACCTATTCGGATTAGAAACTTTACAATTGCTGTGAACATCTATGAATCTGTTTTTATTATTATTTTAAAGGGCTTCTCCACCCCAAAATGAAATTCCAAACCCGTAAAAGCTTTGTTCATCTTCAGAATCTAAATTAAGATATTAATTCACAGTACTTTGTTGCGTCAAAGCTTGACGACAAGTAACTGTCTGAAAGTAATTGATCTGACCAAAACAAGTGTGGCATTTTTGCTGATAAACATACTTATAACACTGATCAATATAGGCTGTCACCATATCAGATTTTTGTTACACTATAAAAATGGCATCTGTTTTTAGCTTAGTACAGCATATTGTTTTACTCCAAACAAGTGGTTTAAATAACTTCCTTTTGTGATCTCATACTTTTTAGAGAATAAGTCAGAGTATTCTATATAGAGCGAGGCTGTCGATTAGCATTAGCTTAGAAATACACATGCTTATTAAAATAGCTGAGATACTTGAACAACACAGAAAAACCAGCTGTTGCAGGCGAGAGTTGGTTGTTGTCATGCTTCATCGGATAAATCATTTCTTGTTGCATTTTACACATCTGCATAGCTGAATGCCTACAGGGATTTCCTGGAACTTCATTTCCACTAATGTTACTTCTATGAGTCTTGCTTGTTTATTTTCTGCCCTCATATGTCGAGTATGAATTAAACAAATTACATGTGAGTTTAGCGCTCTGATATGGCACTGACACTGGATTATTATGTGTTATATTGTTCTCTGTTTACTTTTAATTTGTAAATATTGTCAATACTAGTCTATAACAACACCCCAATCAATACAATAATGATATTTCATTAACTATCACAATTATCATTTATACAGTACCACTATATTGTGGCATCATATACCATTATACACATTTATACAAGAATGGAGGGCCTCTTTGCATTTAATACATAGGCCTACTTACTAATATGTAACTACATTGTCCCATCCTTCATTATGGAAAACGTATTCATGGCCCTGTCAGTCACTCTTACTTGGAGATCCTTCATTAATTTGGAATCCATTAATATTTTTGCTAACATTCTTTGTACCTGTTGTATTAACCACATGCAGGTTTGATGATGCATCAATGTGACATTGTCTGGAAGCTTATTATTTAGAATGGTTATGTATTTTGCAGTGACTGGTCAGTTTAGTAATGACAGGCACCTTTATGCTGTCATACTCCTTTAATATTCATAGAGTGTTTAAAAGAACTCCTGGGTTGTATGAAAAAAAATACATCGATTTATTTTTTTATATATATATATATACTGTATATTCTCTTTCCCTCTGTTCGTTTTCTCATTTCAAGCATGAGACGTTTGGTTCTGTTTCAAATTGGATACCTGTATTTGTTGGGTGCTGACCTGATAAAAAGGGTTTCAAAAGAAAAAGCTTGTATTCTCATCTTGAGGTGATTCTTGCTCTAGTTTCATACGGTTTGTGGGCTATGTTGACTTTGTATTAGAAGATGGATACCTGACTGGCACCCCACAGTACCCGACGGGCCGGGCCGGGATCGGACAGATATTTAGAAAGGATGCAAGGGGTTCTGGTTGGGCTCGGTCACATCACCGCAACAAGGCATTGACCATTTAAAATTTAAAACTGCTTAGTAGGTAACCAATGGGCCTGTTTCACTTGCAAAGGTTAGTTTTTGGGATTAAAATAAATTTAACGATGGAAGATGTTAAAAAGAAGCTTTTTGCCCCATGTGCGCTGATGCTCTCATCTGTTAACATTTCCGAACGCCTTCCTACAGTTGCTTAATAAAAGTGGGCTTTCCACACAAAAAAGTGCATGTGTCATTAGTATGAGAAAAAATGTTACTTTAACTGTGTTGGGCTGGGATTGTGCTCGGACATAAACATCTTAATGCCTATCGGGCTCGGGTCGGGTTTGGTTACTTGCTCTGTCGGACACAAGGCCGGGCTTGGACAGAAAAATGCGTCCCGATCCGCACTCTACTTTGTATTAGTTTTGAAATGGATGTACTGTTGCTTAACTTTGCTCTACCTTGTTTCTAAGTAATTTACTCTGTAAATAATGAATAATTTATTTTGTAGTTTTATCTATAAAAGCAAAAAGAGCGATGTTATGATGTATATTACTTTTTGACGAGAAAGCCATTTTTTTTTTTTTTCTGTTCTGGTGAAGGTAGTTCTCTGAAAACTCATTTAATTAGCTTTGAGATTTAGTATTTTCATTTGTCTAGCAATCCTCACTGCAGCAAAAAAAAAAAAAAAAGCAAAACAAAATAAAAAGAACATTTATTTTGCTACATTTACGCTGCTTGCTCAAAAGACAAGTAAAACCTGGACTGATGATTAATACCTCCCTTGGGTCACAACACAAGGTGCAGAGCCATTTCATATTAATGCCATCTTACGGCCATGTGTGAGGCTATTTCATGGCCATTTAAAATCACTCCAGAAGGTCGATTATATTTGTTGTTGCTCATATCCATAATTCATGGAGGACAGGGACCTCTTTTGACCAGTGTTTTTATCATGTCTTTGAACACCTCACCTTCTCCCTGATCTGTATTCTTCACCACAAATGCAATTTGTTTGTTTCCATTTCATTTCTGTTAAAATGCCACTAATATCAATTACACTAGAGATTGCCTAGCATCTGCCTGCCTATATGCGCAGTATAAAGACTAAGGCAGACAGAGAAGAGGCGTAACCTCTAAGCACAGGATATCTAATTGCCCCGACATTGCTAACACTGCTGGGGCTCATTTGAATGTTTGAGTGAAAGAGTAATTAGACCTATTCATTTGCACACTTCATTTCTAATGCACCTTTCTCCACTCTCCTTTATCACTGAAGGGAAAGAAAGAGGGAGAGCAGAGTGAAGAAAGTTATTTGCTAAGCTCACCTTGTCAGACCAAATTTCACCCTTATAGTTTATTGAGAATGTAGCGCCTGAGATGTTTGCCCTTATAGTTCTAGAAGGAACAGTACAATAATGGAGCTCGGGTATGTGTTCATAAAAATACCAAAAACCTGAAAGTAAACAATTTGACCTGCTTTTCACACCTAAAATGAAGTAAAATGGTACAAAAACTCAGAAAAAGATTAAAATGAAACCCCACAGCATTTAAATGAAAATATTAGTTTTAGTTTTTCACTTGAATATTTAAGGGCACACATGGGTGAAGCATGAATACAGGACTCTAGTTAGCAGCATTAACCAAAATTAAAGCCCAATTAGATTGCAAATGTGAACCCGGGAGCATGTAATTACACAGTTAACTTCAAATGTTTAATTAGGTTACCGTTTTGTTTGTAGCACAGTTGCGTTGTGAGAAATAAAATACTAAAAGCAATTCCGGTTTGTGATTTCGGTTTATTTTGAATGTAGTCGCAAGGCCTTTATGAATGAATCTTTCATTATCGATTTTTCAGAAACTGATTAAAAAAACATATGCAAACATAACATATTTGAGATGTTTCTCAGAAGATCGCCGATTGGTGCCTGACTGTAAACAGCATGTTTTGGTGCAGTATCCATTGTAATCTGGAATTGAAAAGAACCGTGCTTTGGCATCCCGTGCCACCGGGTTACTATTAATATTAAGCTGAGCCGCTCTTTTGATGAAAGCAGTCTAGTGGCTGCCGCTTCAAATGTAAATAGGCCCATATTGTGACTTTTTGAATGAAGCTATGATTTAGGCTACTAAAAAATAAACCTTAGTTGACTTAGACTTAGCTGACATTCGTACGCGCTGCCAGGAGGATCTGCCATTTATTCCTTCGAAGCGGTCACTTGTATGTTCAATAATTCATCCAGCATATGTTGAGCTGTCAGTTAGAGCGCTTTGATCTCGCCTGGCCTGTCTTTTCCACTGCCTTCAGTTGTCTGTGCAATCATTGTCACACGCATTAACACATAGGTTGCATCATCTGTGTGTAATTTGCTTAAATCTGGCATGCACTAATGCATTGATCTGGTGTTATTTGTGCAATCACAACACTTTTAAAAGGACAGGGTTTGACTAGATGCACAGTGTTTTTATAAACAGCCCGAGAGTGATTTTTTTTGGAGCAAGATATGAAAAATGAAAACAAACACATGCTGAAATAGTAGAGACGCCCTGATGACAACAATATATTCTGACTGACAGAACCCTGCATGTAGAAGAGGGAGGAATCCTCATAAAGGAGTAGTAGCAGCGTCAATCTGTCAGCGTAGCAGAATCAGCGCAGGGAAATCAGGCGTATAGGGGCACATTTGAAGTATGGGAGTGAGGTTAGTGCCGTTGAATTAAAATATCTGTAAAAACACCTGCAGAGAAGGTGAAAACAAAAAAGCTTTCTTTATAACAGACCAAAGGTATTGCGAAATTTGGAGATAGCAATATATCTTGTATAAAGCATATAACAAGAATTCCCATGTGTTTCAATGCTTCACCTGGTTAACATGCTTCAGTTCACATGCCCCGCTGTTAAACTATGTAACTACACCATTCTACACAATGTGCTTATTGACAGCCATAGAAAAATGGATTTGTATTCTAATCAAGTCATTTATTTCTATAAACATATGTTTTTTCATTTTTATATCACAGAATATACTGTAGAATACGGAGTTATGCTGTGTTTTCCGATGCTGTGGCTTGTGAACTGGTGGCACATTAGTGAAGGACGATTGTTGTGGTGCCACAAAATTTTAATTGGTCACATGACATTTACAGCTCATGTGATTGGCTCAAAAAATGCTGGGTTCAGAGCACCAGTGTGAGTTGTTTCTAATATGAATGTAAATGTGGCTAAAAAAAAGCTGTTTAAAATGTAAAATTGGGTGATTAGGAGTATGCTCATATTTACAGTACCACCAGATAGTTAAGGGCAGAAAGCTAATAAAGTTACGTTGCCATGGAAACACCCCTCGCCAGTACAAATGTCTAAGGAAGGAGGAGTGTGGATGAGGAGCTTGCAGAGCACCGCTTTTTTTTCTCTTGCGTTTTTCCTTCCTTTCTCTACCTCTCTCTTTTGCTATTCAAATCTTTTGTTATTCAATTCAAATCAGACTACGAAAAAAGTATTACAATGCACGGAAACAAAAACAACAGCAGTATAGCAAATAAATAAATATTTAGACAAAGAAAGGAGGAAAGAAAATTTCAGTTGCAGATTTTGTTCATTTGGAGCGTCTTTTTTTAATTCTTCATGTGCACTATTGATCCATATCATGCTGCATTTAAGACTCTGGTATTAAATTTGGACACAAATCTCTGGTTGATCATCATATAAGCCAGCCCGTGGCTTCACTACCTACTGGGAGAATAAAAAGCACTTTTGGTGAAATGCAAACAATGTTGGCCAGGCGTTTTGCATAGTGTTGTATAATTGGGTACTTTGTGTGGGGTTGATAAATTAGATAATACACACAGAGGTTAATAACCCTAAATCAGTGCCCAGCCCAAATGTGGGGCACACCTGTGTGCTTTCTAAATATACCTGACACACAAAACTAGCACCCCGATGCATACTGCAACAGCTAGTGGGCACACTATAAATCTGAATGTTGTTTTGACACCCTACTATAGCACCCCAAAAGCAGTGTAAGGAAATAAGAAAAAAAAGTCATATTTTGATTAATTTAGTCACCTATTACAATAGAACAATTTTGTCTGTGGATTTGCGTAATTGCAAAATCATAATCCAAACAGAATGAATGCAACAATCAGTGGTCATTTCCATATACTTATTTCCCATCATCCTTTTTTCAATTGTCCATTCTCTCATTGCTTCTCTTGTTTTCATTAATTAACAGGCTGTCCCACTTCACATAGCCAAGCTTAATCAAACTAACAATTAGCTGCAGGCACTTGTAGACCCTCTGATTGATAGCTACAATCCTTGGAGTTTAATTTGAGCGATTGAGTGGGTGCTTACCAGCGCTCCAATCACCCTCAGGGATGTCTTCACAAGGACATTTCAACTGTGATGTGTCAAATTTCTGTCCTACATTTCAAGTTTCTGAATGTTGTTAGCAGGTTTTCAGAATGAGGATATTTTTGAAATATTATAGACATGTTTTCGAAAGAACGCTCAGGAACGATGTCCTTATTTCATCAAGAATATACTGTGGAAAAAAAATACTGTGAAATTATTATTGCAATTTAAAGTTATGAACTGCTATTAACTATTGTGGAACGTGGGATGCACGTGGGAAGAAGGTTCAAAAGAACAACATTTGTTTAAGTGATGTTGATAAACAAATTTCAAGAGGAGCGTGTACGCATGATTAGCCCATAACTCGTTACGCATCCCGCCTCCACCCCTTCTCCGCGTCTTCCTACCAGGGTGCAAGCGGAGTTCGAGCCGTTCGCCGAATTCCAGGACAGCACGCCAATACCTCATATTGTCATCATGAGAAAACATGAACTCTTGAAATTACAATTTTCAGTAGCATTATAATTGTCTTTAGTGTCACTTTTGATTAATGTATCATTGCTTAATAAATGTATTCATGTATTTTCTTTTTTATTTTAAAATCTTACCAAACTTTTGAATGGTACTGTATCATAGTTTCACAAAAAAAAAATGTCATTATTTCTAATAATAAGACATGATTCTTGAGAATAAAATCAACTGAAGGAATCATTTGACAAGAATAATGGCTGCTAAATTCATTACAGGAATAAATTACATTTTACAATATATTAAAATTTTAAATAGGTATTTTACACTGTACAAACATTTTACAATATTTGTCCTCTTTTTTTTAATTATTATTAAATAAATGCAGTCCGGTAAACAAAATAATCATTTCTAGTATGCTGCAGAAATAATCTCATATCAAATAAAATATACTGATTTAATTACATATCATATACAGTATGTAGTAAAGAATTTGTTCACTTCAGCCAGTAATAGAGTTTGTGCACCATGTACCCGCATTTATATTTCCTTCCATATATTTTCTACATCTTTTGTGGGTTCTCATAGCATACCCTCTGTTTAATAATTTTCCCTCAGCAAACCGAGAGCACTTAATGTCAGCATAAAACTGTATTAGTTTAACAGCTGT
>JAUMHP010000065.1:10888554-10993912 GCA_032361065.1 Enteromius trimaculatus
TACACATAAATAAAAACCTAATATATATATATATATATATATATATATATATATGCACACACACATACAGTATCATATGAAATGGTTACAGTACCACTAAGCCTTCACAGATTTGTATTTTTTTTACCATCATAAATAGCTTTCTTTTTGTACTTAAACGTTTCCAGTCTATAAACATCTATGATTTGCACTCTTTGCCATCAACAGATCTCTTTACTGTGATACTGTACAACACAAAAACCTGCAAGAATTAAATGAAGAAGAGAAGCGAAGCTTTAAAAGCTTCACTGCATCTTGCAGAGGTGAGACATACAAATACTAAAACAAAATCAGCTCATATAAACCCACCAACAACCAATTTCCTTCGCCTCCCGTCTATTTCCCAATATTCCTCCAACATCGAAATTAATAGCAAGTTATAAAATCTAACAACTCCTCATATGAGATGTGTAACACATGCACTAAAACCAGGTCAGCCTAGATATAACTGCAACTATAAATCAGAAACCGCACTGATTTATATGATGCATTGGGCTTTTTGCACTGAATGAGATGGACTAATCGCTAATGTTTTAGAGCAATATTTATGTGGTCCTGTCAGGCGAAGTTTGATTTGTAAACACGGGTGGCTGGGGTGGAAGCAGAGGCCAGATACAAACGGGTTGGAGGAGATATTCTGTGATGACAGGTGAAAGCTACACAGTCTGATCAAGCTCTGTCTTATATGGAAGATTTGCCAGACCACAAACACGCTCAACCAATCCCCTGCTACACAGCAACGGTGAGCTCGGCTGATATGAGCCTACAGCCTTTTCTACTGCCACTCTATTCAGACGCCTGCCATTTCCAATACAGAGCATCACAATGAAGAAACCGCTTTCTCTTAAGTGGAATAGGACACAAAAGAATAAAATACAACAGGACAGGAGCAGTCATATTGAGCAGGGAAAAAAACTTCCTTTTTTCTCCTAAGGAGAACATCATGACAGAATAACCTGTGTACAAAAATGACAGGTATTATGCAGCAGAGGAAACATGAAGAACAACCAAAATTACTTTTCCCTTCAACACAATGAATCAAAAGTGAAATATTTGCTTAAAATAGACTGATAATGACAGTCAATTTTAACTAGTCAAGTACGTAAATACCCTTGATTTTGCTTTTTGCATGTCTGAACAGGTGAAAAGAGCTACATTATTATCTGTCTGAATGCTGTCTGCTCTGACGTGAAACATTTAGCAGCCGTGAGTTACCTAGCTGTTTTATTTCTTAATTTAATGTGTCTTGTCTCACCCTCTGCAGATTCCAGGTGCACAAACACTGCAGTCCCACAGCTGGGTACGATATGGTGACGGACTGCCACCATGTTCTGCGGAAGAGTGATGGCGCAGACGTGGCGCTAGGCATAATGTTTTTATGGACGCCTTGGGAGGTGAGAACCTTCTGACAGGAGAATGCATTCAACTCGACATCAGATCCCCAGGCTCCAGCAAACAGCTGCTCCGATCACCCTAACGCTGAGCAGCAACACCAGTGTGTCTGGCATTCGACTAAAAATATAGTTTAATTACACAAGCAGACCTCCTTTGGGACAGCAAACGCTTTTAAAAAAACGCCTGATTGCTGAGTGAGAGTATTCTCGCTCAATTTAGAGAATATGTTCCATGCAAAATCTGAGCGTTTCTTTTTTTTAATGGAGTATTTATTCGCATGCAACTGGCGGGGTGTCGACTCACACCCCGGGTACTGGATATGGGATATTAAAGCTTTTAAATCAAAAGTTTTCTTTCGGATCCCTAATGAATTGAAGAACATCAAAAATTAATGTTTGGGAAATTTGCTACAACCGCCTACAACCAACACATTTATTGTGAAGGAAATGTAAAAACACTTTTCATTTCCAAAATGTTTATTTGATGGTTTAGGGGTCTGATATAGCAAATTAAAACCTAAACCCCTTCAAAGTAAGTCGCAATTAAATATGAAAAAGTTACACATAGTAAAAAGCAGTTTATGCGCCACATATAATTTATTATATTACAATAGATGTTTACTAGTGGCCAAATCACAATTATTATAGCCTCATTATGAAGAATGACAAACTTTTACATTTATTTATGGAATTATAGTTGTCCTATATTTGATAATTCAGCAGTATACTGTAAAGAAAATCAGATAACTGTATATACAGTATACTGCAGTTTTACTGTAAAATACAGTCAAATTTATGTTTCAGGAAGCAAAAATAATGATTGATCACAAATTCTAAAGGAAAAGTACTTTCAACTTATCGGTTATGTACATAATGGAGATTTGTGTTACTTCTTATGTTCTCTGCATTATTTTATTCTCATGTGTGTTGCTATGATGTTATTCCTTTATACCTTAAACACTCTCACCACATTTTTCATATTTCAACATTTCACCATTGGGCAGTTGCATGCCCAGAACATTGACTGTCAGTAGAAGCAGTCAATTAGTCTGTTAATTATAATAAAGTTATTAATGAACCAGCTTCAAACCAGGAAGTATTCCTTGAAGACATATAAGCATTCACAATGCATCCTTTGTAGTCTCTTTTCTAGAGCTGGAATTAGCACTTTCATTAGTGGAGATTACAGTGTGTTTGTTTGAACTGGCTGGGGTCACATCAAATAATATGTTTGTTTGGAGTAGAGAGGGCTAGGGCACGGGGGAAGAAGTCCTAGTTATGAGGAGCAGCGCTTATCTGCACAGCAAACACCCTGAGTGTATCAAAAAATACACACATACACAATTTAATCTAGGTTTAATCTAAATTTAATCTAAGTGCAGTGCGACAGTGCTCGCTTGTAAACAAGTCTGTCCTCGCTATATTAACATTTAAGCCGTATCTGTCCTGGTCTACGGCATCTAAGGGGTAATTTCCTCTGCTGCAGTAACACACCCGGGCTTTAAACATCAAAAAGTGACTGTAATATTTGATCATGCCCCCCCACTGAGAGACATATGAACATATTAATCTGCTGGCATATGTCTGATTCTCACAAAGCACTGGATTGCAAGGTCTTTACAAGCTAAGCCAAGAATAGGATTAAATGGCTGAGACCATTTGGAAGTCTCAGATCATATTAACTAAGTATGGTGGTCCCATGACTGCCATCTCTGCACAAAAATAAAAAAAATAATAGAGAGAGAAAGAAAATGGGATTATTATATCTGCGTATAGAATACAGAAGAAGCTAATGTGACAGGTAATATTAAAACCGACCCTATTATTACAGGCGGGAGGTGAGAATCCTGTTTTATCAACCGAACGATGGTTACGATTTTCCGCCGCCGTGTTTGAAAGTCACTGAGGAAATTACCCAGCTCACATTCCTCAAGTATTTTCATTTACGAAACATTGAGACTATGCGCCTACCAAATCAAGGAGTTTGGGTGTATTCTCTGATCCACTGAAAAATATGCTGAAAAGCTTGCCATTACTCATTCAGAAATTGCCCTACTTTTTCATACAGGACCCCTTGAAATATGCAGCACATTTGTTGGCTTTCTACTAAAAACCTCGCTGAATCAGTCTCAGTGCACTTTTCAGCACAGCCACAACTGAGAAAGAGGATAATGCACACTCAACTTTCCCTCATTCAGTCGTATTAATTAATATAACTGGGTACGAATCTTATTTTCAAGGTTAGACTTCATTTCCTTCCTCTGCCTGCTCTTAGTATGAATGCCATGTTAAAATGACTGAAATCTTTTTAAGTGAAATAGGGGACCTATTCCGGCATTAGAAGAAAATTTGACTCACACCAGAAGGAAAGCACTTCCAGATTCAGCTCTCTTTTCCCACACGTTGGCTCCCTGAAGAATTTATTAGACGCAGCTTTTCTCTAACAGGAGGCTCAAGCAACTCCTCCTCGTTGAATTATAGAGATCATTTCCCATTAACCAATGTAATTAAAAGCAAAAATTCAAGGGCTCACTCAATGTTAAGATTATCACTTCAAAGACAAGCTGTTGACACACTGGAAACAGTTAACTCCTTAATAAATGAATCATGAGGTTGTGATGTGGTTGGAGAGAGCGTTCACTCCCTCCGCCAGACCTCACTCATCGTGGTCACCATTCATACAGTGAAAAGAGAGCTTTAGTGTATCTGCATTCCTCCTGTGTAAGAAAAAAAAGATCAAGCACAAATCTTGGACGTTGCCTTGATATCCCGAGCAATTAGGGTGGGATTCAGGGTGTCTAATCAGTTTCTTAAATGCGGGAGATCATTAAGCTCTCATTATCTGTGAACGTGGCTGGAGAACACACACAGGACGCAACGCTAAAGAAGATCAAAAACAAACAAAAAACACACTCAGAAGCTGGGGAGTGACGGCATGAAACCAGGTCTTGCTCACTGGATTCATTAATGTCTTTAGCCAGCAAGTAAATGGAATTCATGAAATTAATTTATTGAGATTAATTCCAAATACACTCTGCACCATAGTGATTGCACACCACCAAGGGCATTCGTTTTGGTCCCGAAAGCCTGTTATAAAAATTGTATTATTTAATTAAATGTTCTTTAGCCTGTTGCATGTGAAAGAGGAAACATACGGGCCCTCGTTGGAAGATGCATCAGTGTAACTATTCATAAAAAAAATGTTCAAACAGTGATAGAATGTAGAAATGTTGAAAAAACATAATGAAATTAAAATGCCATGGATGTAATGAGAATATATACATTCTTTGAATCATCTACATAGAAAGTGCAAATGGTAAAAACCTTGAGATAAATATATTATGAGATGCTCTTCAAAAACCAGCTTGGGATATTATTACTCTGAATGATGCAGATAAGCCATTCATTTTCACATTTTGACAATAACTGATGAACGGCTCATGTTAAATTCTTGTATAAACAAACTAAAAATAAAACATTACTAAAATCAATCATTTTAAATGCCATACACTGTTGTAATGTTCAGTTTGGATATTCATTTTAACATTTAAAATGACTTGGATTAATCTTATATAATTTAAAACGATGACGAGCTTCATTCATGGAAAAACATACGTAGCAATGATTTTTTTTTATCATATTTTGTGGAAATACATATAAAATTGTGGCCTTTAAAAAAACAGGATCTA
Organism: Enteromius trimaculatus; assembly: GCA_032361065.1. Lineage (NCBI taxonomy): Eukaryota > Metazoa > Chordata > Actinopteri > Cypriniformes > Cyprinidae > Enteromius > Enteromius trimaculatus. The sequence goes on from JAUMHP010000065.1 coordinate 10,893,677, forward strand.
TGCAGTCTCTTTAAAGTTGCTTTATCTTCCAGCATTTTGTTTAATGCATTATTGACTGGACAATTGCCAATAGCAACCACCGCTGACTGTAAGAAACAGAGAACACTTCAAACCATTTTAAAGAACAACAGCTTTTAACAAATACACACCAATGAAGACTGTAGGTGTCCATAATACCCATTCATCTTTATACCAGCCTCTCTAAGTCATGCAAGAGATCAGAATGAGTCTTCACCTTGAACTTCTCTGTATGAGAAAACAGCAGAGGAAGGAATAAATACTAAATTGATTTTGATCAGAGAGACCCTCGTTATTTCTGTCCCACGGCTAAAAGACTGCAATATAAAAGAGTCACAGAGTGAATGAAAGGGACTCATTTGGTGGAAAAGGGTTTCCAAGTGAATTTGACCTATCAGGCAGCATTTAATGAGCACAAAGTCTGTGGGTGATCAATATGTGGCCGTCAATTTGAAATTTTAAATAGAATCTGCACGACGTGTCCTCCATTAACTACAAAAACACACAAAAGAATCCCGCCATTCCTTAAAGAATGAATCTGGCTGATTAGATGACTTGATTCCAGGTGAACCCTTTTGATTATGAGCAAAGTCGCTGATATATTTATTATTATTAGGGACTGAACTGCCCAAAAAGATCTTAATTGTATATTAATGAGGTCTTAATGAACTCATTACAATTACAGAGCTTTCTGAAACAAGCTAAGATAATAACCGCACATGAACAGATGCATTAGCTTGGGAGTTTACTGATCATTTTCTTCAAAGAACACCCATGATTAGACATTGCTACAACAAGCTTGTTACGCGAGTCTTTGAGGACCAAACGAGCAGTTGTATAATATGTATCATACAACATATTGCTTTATACCTAATGGTTGAGATTAAGGCTGTTGTCACAGGGAAGTGGAAAATAAATGAATCGGCGGACATTAACAGAAGGATAAAGGGTAGCATAATAGTAATAGTCTGCAGTAATGTGACAACATGCCTCATTCAATAAATCCCACATGCAGTGCTCCTCACACTGATTCATCTACATAGGCCGAAACCACAACATCTTTACGATTATGTTTTATCGCTCTCTTTCATAAATGTTAGATTGGGGCAAGTTGTCACAGCAGTTTGTTATTTTTGATTTCCTTCTAGCATTTTTTTAATTTAGCTATAGATGATATTAAATAGCAGGCTCCATTGAAAGATGTCCTGCACTACATTTTTGTGGATGATTTCAGTCAATGCTGTCTGATAGCAGGCTTTGAGTTGACACCTTTATAATGTGACAACATGCCCCATGCTACACTTCTGTAGATATATTAAAATAAATGTTAGATTGGGGTTTCACAATATTTGTTGGATAAAAAAGGAATTATTACCAAATATCTTTTGATTTCTATTTGTATGAATTATATTATTATATATGTCAAATTGCCAGTGGACAAACCATTCAAATTTAACTGAAAAGCTTTATAATACAGGCTGTTAATACAAGATAGTGTGACAACACTATGACAATATTTAAATAATATAGGTTTATTTTTAATAAATGTTAAGTTGTCACAATATTTGTGTTGATATTGAATATCTTTTATTTGTGCTGTTTAATAATTTAATAGGTTATATTTTAATTTCAGGGTGAAAACAAGCCCTGTAATGATATTAAAAAATGATATTAATAAATGTTGGAAAGGCAGAATATTGGCTAAGAAAAACAACAGTCTGCTTTCAGATTCATCTTAAAAACCTATGAAAAGCTGTTTAATGGTGGGCTCTGTCTGTAGTAATGTGACAACATGCCCCCATTACTCATTCAAGACATTAAATCCCACATGCAGTGCACCTCACACAGCTGATTCATCTACATAAGCTAAACCAACAACAGAACTCAAAACAGACCCTTTCAGTCTCATAGTGTCCAAATGTGGAGTCCTTAGGATTGGTGGAGCGCTGGCTGGTGAGTATGACACCCTGACAGACGGTACCGACACTGCTAAGGTCAACAGCAGCTTGATGCGCTCTGTCCTCGAGAGTTCCCAGAGAACAAGTGGATCCAGCCACGTCCCAGCTGACCGCTGTGATCTCTGGCCAAGTGGCGGCTCCCTCTGCCTGATCAGACGCCACACCTCTTGTTGGACGGCCAACTGGCCACTTTCCCTGCAACCCAAGGCCAGAGCTCCTCCTGCTTCCGTATGCTCTCTCTTTTTTTGCCTTTTGATGGCCGCTGACCAGCCGGCCGTGTCTGTGCCCTGTCAGAGGCAGCCATGGAGACTAGGATTAAAGAGATTTTCCAAACAAGAACGGCTGAGCATAATCACTTATAATCTCAAATTCTGGGCCTCTTGATAATGAAATTGGGACGCTTGTTGGCTGCCACGGCCGTCCCTTCGGTGTCTAATTTAGAAAGTCAGAGCGATTCTACAACTGGCAAGAAACCCCAGAGGTCGAGGAGCCAGAATCGAAGGCCGACCGCTAGCCACGTGACCGTTTAGTTGGAAAAATGCCTAATAGCAACCTTCAATTTAGCCGATAAAGGTATAATTATTGATCCGCACAGCTGTTAGGGGTGTGGATAAAATGGAAACCAGAGGAAACCGGAGAACTGCCGCTCAACGTAATGGAGTGAGGGACAAAGTGGGCATATTAAATCAGATCAGGCTGAAAAATAAATAAAAAATTCAGTGGCGCCCCATCGGAGGCTGTGTCTCAAGCTGTCCATATTTTGCAAGCTAGAAACTGTACTCTGTTTAATGCCGTTAGTCCTCCAGCGTGCATGTTAAGTCTTCATTTGCAAAAACTCCCAGGGTTAAAGCGGTTCCCACATATGCCAATCGATGTGAGTCACTGACCACATGCAAGTGCTCGGAGGTACATATGACCTTAGCGCTTTCCAGTGACCTCTGTTAGGCTAGCCATCGCTAAAAGTAACAGAGACTAAAGGGTGAGAGTGGGAGGACTAAACCGGGTAAAGACCTTCCAGATTGTCAAAGGTATCGATATCTGTATGACAGCCCTCGGTTGGGCCCTGGGTTGCTGCTGTGCTCGGAAAGGAAAAAAAAAAAAAAATAGAGGCAAAAAATTCATGAAGAAAAGGCTATGTAAGAAGTAGAGGTGTGAAAATTAAATGTCATTTCTTGACAGCGGTGTCAGAGAATGGTGGTGCTGGTGAAGTGTGACACGGGATTGTTGGCTGACAAGGCAAGAGGGGGGAATTGTCAACATTACCTCCTTCCCAGCATGCACAGCAGAGTGTGTGTGGAGGGGGGGGACGCACCCACCACATAGTCACATGCTCCAAAAGAGATGAAAAGCGTCTCTCTTGCACCCAAGCTATCTCTTATTCTCTCTATATATCTTCCGGCATCTGTGTGCGCCTCTTCAACGTCGGTCAGACTGCAAGATAAACAGAATCAGACAAAGAATATTTTCTGTAATGTTTATATTTAGTCGAACACACAGGGAGAAAATGCAAGTTTTCCATCTACATTATATTTGCAATCCCACTAGCAAGAAGCCAAAAAAAGCACAGCAAGATAAGAGACGTCTCCGTCTCAGCCTGGATTGCATCGGTTGGCATCAGGTTGAATAATGCGGTGGTGTCTCTCAGAGGTGTTGCTACATGCTAGATACTAAAATTCAGAGATTCCCTGTCTGTCTTGACCTGCTGTGTCTCCATGCAGAAGTGATGTGACTTTTACCACGTCTCGGCGCTGCTCTGCAGCCGTGCGATAGCCTGACTTTCCTGTACACTGTGGTTTAATTAAGCCGTACTCCACTGCGCTCTTGAACCTTTTCTGCTTTAGACAGGATGACAGGGATGATCTAAAGCGAGACTGTTAATTAAAGACACGCTCCCTGAGTTCGGTGTGGGAAGTAGTATGTGTGTAAAGGACTAAAACTAGGCTGTGTTTGCGTTCCCTTTCTTTTCTTATAATCAGCATTGTTATCAAAAGGGAAAGTCTGTGGGGGTTTTCCGCCTGCTAGGGGACGGAGTGAGATTCAGGAGAGACGACAAACCCGAGCGGCGCTCCTGAAATGGGACAGCTTTCCTCTTCCTTTCAAAGATATGCTAATAGCGCCCAGGCAGCACCTTGATGTCGTGCCTCGCCATCACTTCCTCTGATGCTTCGCATGCCAATCAGAGGCGAGCTTGGCTTTGATCAGCGGGCCACATTAACTGCCCCGGCTCGCCAGAATGGCTCCACTCAATTACAACTAGAGAAGCAGCTACTCCATTACATCCCCTATTCATGAATCATTAATCTGCAGTTATGGTCAATATGGGTTATCATAAAGCGCCAGGGGGGGAATGCATTCAATTGCTTCAGAAAGGAATCTGTGGGTCTCAAATCTGGACACTGACTGACCTTAGAATTCAAGAGAAAAGTACAGAAAAGTGTCTTGTTTTCTGCTTTTTAAAACCTAAAATAACCCAAGTAAAAAAACACTACTTTTTAATCAGAGGTGTCAAAATTAGTGCGTTAACATGCAATTAATTTTTCTGATTAATGCATTAAAAATATTTAACACAATTAATGCAGGGGGCTGGCTAGGATTGGTCACCACTCACAACTGCTGCTTCTGTCACTTTTTCTCTTGACAAGAAGTGCATTTATTCAGTTGCAGAACGTCTTTGCTACCACATCAAATGGGAGACATTTCAGACACGCGTTCCACCTCACTTCAGCGCCAGGCAAGCGGTCCTGTTCTTGCAGCGTGCGCTCTTCAAATACATGCACAAAGACACCAGAGCACGCTGTAGGCTGTATCCTTTCATTACAAACTGCAAAATAAGCAATGCGCATGCAACGTTGTGGTCAGTTAAGTCATAAAGCTTCCAGAAAGACGATTTAAGCTGCCTTAAAACTGTGCAAGCATGTAATATATTTTATATGAGCCATATTTAAGAACATAAGCAAATAAGATTTGTGTCAGGACTGCATTCAGCAGCGGCAGCCTCTTAAAGAAATAACAGCCAAAATAACCTACAGTATAATGACCAGCGGCTGTGATGTCTATTAATCAAAGGACAAAGACAAAAGGGGATAGCTTTATGAATTCATCTATGTTCAATTTAGAATGTGTCTGATAACTTCAATTTCTGTATATTTCTGCTGAAGTGCACAAGTAAATATGACATTTATTATAATGGGTTATGTGAAGATTGTTTTAAGTTCACTTAAATTAGATGAATTCTAATTAGAAGGTTTTTTTTTAAGTCTAAACGTTCAAATTGATAGCTCTCAATTACAGTATACTGCAATGTTGAAGACTATAGTAAATGGTTAAAAAAAATGGGAGGGGGGAGAATTGAATTAAAAAAATCAGTATTGGTATTATAATGGTTTTATGAGATAGCTTTGTAATGTTGAATGGCTATTCAATGATTAAATATCTACTAGGGGGGAAAAAAACTATTTCTGAGACATCAGAGTAATGCTGGCCTTCAGTCACAAAAAAAGATCCTATTATACAAATATTAAACAATGTACTGTCTTTATCTATTAATTTAATGTTTGAATGTGAAATTATTGCAATATAAAAATATCTTTAAAAAATTTTAATGTTAGTTGGAATTAATTACGATTAATTTCAGAAAAATATGCTGTTAACTTTTTTTTTTATCGATTGACAGTACTAGTTTAATACTAACCTTATAACCTCATGAAACAATTACTAACCTTATAAAACAATAAAAGCATAATAATAATAGCAACAACAACATAAATAATAGTAATAGTAATAAGAATAAGAATAATAATTATTATTTTTATAGTGCTTAGCCTAAGCTAGCCTTATAAAACAATAAAAGCAAAGTAACAATAGCAATCAAAAAGGATGATAATAATAATAATAATTATTATTATATTTTTTTAATTAACCGTATAAAATATAATAACAGGAACAATAACAACAACAAAAATATTTTTTTCTAAAACAATAAAACATAATGATGGCAACACAATTATTATTTTAGCAGCATTTTATTTAAGTACATACATTTTAGTTTAGTTTGAATCCGAGACAACCACATAAACTACCATTAATAATAAAGTAGGCTACTTAAAGCATAAATAAATCTAAATCACACAACCTCACCTGGCAAGAACAGTTTAGTATTTTATATTGATTGTCCATTTACCTAAAAAGCACAAAAAGGTAGTGAAAACACCAAATGGGATCTCATATGATACACCGCAGAAGACCTCTGCTGAAACGCTGTGCATTGCTCCCCTGTTGTCAGACACAGACATTATGAGAGGTCCCACCTCTGTTCTCATTCTCTGAAGGGTTTTGTTTGCTCTGTAACCCTGCTCCAGCTGAGCTTGAGTGGGGACTATTTTTATTTGAATTCTCTGAATGACACAAAAATGTCTTTGGAATTCTTAGAACCCAGCTGTGAGGACTGTAGAGTGTTCAGACAGTCACTAGTTCACTTCAGTAATGCTTATTCTGATCATGACCTTGGGATCCTAAAAACAAATAAACTATTTAAGTCTGCTTATTCCAAACAATTACTTGAAATACAGTACACCGAGATAAGCCCCATAATCATTCCCCGATCAAATGCTTACAGTATGCGTGTGCCGTAATTTACCAAAATCAGTTCTGCTGTGCCGGTATACACATTTTTTTTTTTTCTCCGGGTGAATGACAAAGGGCAGGCAAGAAGCTTCTTGGAAGTAAGAGAGCAGTGACAGCAGGCATGTCAATGTCGTGAAGAGTGTACTTGACAAGGAAGACGAGACGAGCAGGAGGCAGATAGACAGCGAGGCACTGGAGCAGAGAGTCTCCAGTCTGAGCCCCCTTAAAAATATGCTAAAGCCCCGCTCCTCACTGGCTGCACATGTATCTGTTTTAGCACTTTCTTCACACATAATGCACCAGAAAGACAGAGAATACACACAATGAAGAAGCCAAGGAAATAAAAAGAGAGATGAGGGCTCGTCGTCTACGGGTAATATTAGGGAAAATTAAATTGATGAGTTCATCTCTGGCTCATTATTGCAGTGATGAATCAGATTGCAGGCTTCCCTCAAAGGCAGCTTAATGACTTGGTGACACACATCAGAATGACTTGTCTTCCATCACTGCGTCTTGCTCGGCTCTGTGATGTGCTTAAACAAAATTGATAATTACCAAGTGCTTTTATCAAAGTAATGAATGATATCAATGAGAGGCCATTTATACTGTATTTTGCATGTTCTGTCTCATGATAGGTTATAAAAACCTGCTGTCAAAGTCAGTCTGAATTGCTGTCTGTAATCTATTTTATGGCAGCATATTTAAAAAATAATGTTGGAAACTGATTGACAAATAAATGTGATTTGGGAATTGACTGGAAGGCAAAAAACAGGCGTTACACACCAGTACGCTGTATGAACTAATGAGTTTGCCAAAACAAGGTTTTTCTAACTGCAGAAAAACAAAAAACTTAAAAAACAAACAAACAAAAAAATACTGAAAATGATAATAAAACTAACATTACAATATATCTAACAATATTAATGTTTAATTTCATTTATATAAAAAACGGTCATGCATTTATCCCATCTTCCCCTGTCCTCCCTGCATAGTTTAATATACCTTGGCCTGATCATAATTATATCAGTATTTTTTTTGTATTATTCATATTTACAATTACTTTCAGATTTCATATGAATATTAGTTTTTAAATAAAAAGAAAATAAATAATTTTTATTTTTTAATTTATTTTTTATTATTTAGTTTTAGTCATTTAAATTTCAACTTCTACTGATTTTATTTGTTAGAGTTAAGTTTGACTTAGGTTTAAGTTTTATTTACTTGTCTTTTTTCCCCTCATTTTATTGGTATATTTGCTTTTTTTTTACGTTCATCACCATGGCAACATTTCTTATTTTTGCTTCCGCTAATATTTACATTCTATTTCAGCTTTATTTTTTATTATTAATTTCCATTTGCATGTGTTAGTTTGCCATTTTTATCGATTTATTTATATTTTATTATTATTATATTTCATTTCCAAGGCTTGATGCTAATTTTCAAATTTTAAATTTTCATTCTCAATTATTTTATTTCAGTTAAGAAAAACAATTTTTAACAGTTTTAACAGAACAACACTAATTCTTGGTTCATATGTAGCACCTTTATTCTAACGTCTAAGACGCTTCTCTAAGAAAACGCTACGTATTTTACAGAAACTGCATCTTCTCCCGAGACACACAATCATATACTTTAGAGCATTTATCCCTCTGGCTGCTGGATCCAACACACCATCATCACGCACACGTTCAATCTGAAGCAAGATGGCAGCATCACTGTAATTACTGTACAGTTGATGTTCTTGGATCATGTCCCACAAAACACAACCCTCCCCTTCAATCCCCTCTCGTTCTCCTCCTCTCATTTGTGTCGCTGACGTTGTTAATGCCTTGCCGCTAATGGGGATGGCGTCTATTCTGGCCGGCCTTAAAACTTCTGTCTGCCTCCTGTATCCTCTTACTTATCCAATAATGAGACCACATAAGGCGGTGTCTCTATTCATAATGGAGTCAGCGGAACTGTCTTGTGCTGTGTACACATCATAGGAGACAGTGGTAATATTAAGAGATAGATCTAATTGAGAGATGATTAGGGCCTTGTAGCTGACGGACTTCAGAAGCCATAGAGCTCTGTCTCTCTCAATAACACGGCAGTTAAGGAGTCTACAAGGACATCTGAGGCTCCAGACAAGTTATGTATACTCCAAATGCACACCAAGATACGGTTATTTAAAGCAGCAGTTTTAGGGCGGTTAATAGTTTTGGTGTTTTGTTTTTTTTGTTTTCTGAGTGCTTTGTCTCAGATAGTAGTTGGCTCCATCCTGCCATTATCTTTCTTTCAGAGTCAATCACGTAGAGTCATTTGGCTGTAGACATTTGAGTGGCTTATTTGAGAATGCCTCTAATTTCAGGAACAGATACATCAGCTTGAGCTGGAGGGTAATTACTGCACTTTGAGCTTCTGAGGGTGCTGGGATAATAGAGCTCATGTGATAATTGGTACTGTACATCCTTCATAGTATGATCGCTATATGATGCTCTACATGCGAGTCAATGACACAGAAATGTGTTCATGATAACAACAACAACACATTTCTTAAAGGAAGACAGTAATTAGAACGTTGGAAAATGTTGGTTTTATATTGCTCTGAAAAAAATGTACAAGAAAGTGTAACCAATAAAAATTACATTTTTAATCACACTTGAATATTAAAAGTTACATTTCTGTCATCATTTAATCGCCCATTGATTTCAACTATTTTTTTTTCCATATAGTAGAAGTCAATGGGAATTAGAAATGTTCAGTTATTCTTCACAACACGTATTTATGCTCATATATTTAACTCATGTGCTGTCTATTTATACTACAGAAGTTTTTAAATTGTGATATCAGGACAGGTTTATTCTGATGATATTTTTGAACTAACGCCTCTATTTTTTTAGTAGATTCTTATTTTTCATTAAAAACAAGCTTAGTACATTCATTATCAAATCAATTTATTGAATTAATTGCATGTATGAACAGCATTTTAATTTTTAATAAATTCATAGGCCATGAGTGACATGTCACTGACCCAAATACACCAACAGAAGAAAAAACCTGTGCACACATACGGACTTTAATCTACCATTTAAGCTCTACTGACTGAGTTAAATCACTGAATACATTTCTTGTCACCTAGAGGCCCAGATTTGCATTATACATGACAAACACTAGGCCCCAAATATCTGCTGTATCTTTGCTATTAATCAAAAGGCACAAGAGGTTCCATGAAAGGTTTATTTGCATTCAACTAAAGCTCCCTCAGCATACCCCGTGCACCAGGTCCTTCACTGAATTAGTCTGTGATATCATGTGAAGAAGGGAGGCAGGAGTTGTTAAGTGGACTGACTCATCTCTTTATAAAGGAGATGCTAAGGGTCTTTTTAAGGACGTGGAGGAAGGCCAGCGCCTGGCCATGGGGACACAAACCATCTCTCGGCATTGGAGCATTTGAAATTGACCTCCAGCGCACCTCTGCGAGAGCAGAGCGGGCATTTAGCAAACAGGCGATCAATTACAGCTTTTTAATTGGACGGCCTTTTAATGAGTCTGCCGAATGCGGGGACCTACACCTCTGTCAACGAGTCTCACACAAGGGTGGCCCCCATCAAAACTAAGACGGCTTACTGGACTTACAGAATCGCCATTATGCAAAAAGACACAGTGGCGCTTATAGAAACTGTTGTCCTTAAGGACGCATCCTGTATCAGGCTATATTCTCATCCCCTTAAGGATCCTAAATGGCTTCAGTACGTTTATGGCAAAAGCACTATGATGGAGACTGCTGGGAAAAATCCAATAGGCCATAATTTTTTACATTTATTGCTGCTCTGAACTTTGCTAAGTTTAAAGATTGAGTTCAAGGTGTCTTTTAAAGACCTCTCTGGTCATGTCTGGATTCTAAGCCTCCTTCTGTGATACTTTGATCATTTTCTAATGTTAAAGTGCCCCTATTATGCCATTTTAAAGGTTGCTAATATTGCTTTATTAATCTCTTAAAACAGGTTTACATGTATTCAAGGTCAAAAAACACTTTCGTTTTCTCCAAAAATAGATTTAATTTTACCCCATTTCTAAATGATTTGTAAATGACTCATGTGAAGCAGTCAGAAGACTCAGTCTGTGTAAACCCCGCCTTTCTGTGAGCCCTCACTGCTGTGATTGGTCAGATGGCGCAGTCCTTTATGATTGGTCTGCCGATACAGCGGTTCACAGAGCTTGTACCAAAACTATACTTTATGACATTACTAGAGGTGTTTTCTGAGAGAATACGTCAACTAATGTAGTTAGCAAGGACTACAGTGGAATGTCCTCCCAATTTGCTTTTGTAAGCGAATCGGACACACCTCTACGTTGTGAACTTCAGCACTGTATAATGCATAACACCGCATTAAACATTGTTTATCATTACTTAAACTAATGAGACAGACAGACAGTCAATCGCATCAATCACAATGTTTAGACTACATTAGGCCCACAGCTAAACAACAGAACAACAGAAACGTTAGCCGGTTACCAAGACATGTACAGGGTTGTTACACAACATAACGTACACAAATATGTATTTTGAACGAACGCTAGAAAATACCATCATCGATGATTAGTCATACTTACAGGTAGAAGTTCAGAGGAGCAAGCCGGTCCAAATAAACTGGGCACTGATCCATCTTTTAAGACCAAGCGTTTGGTGAATATTGCGTAATACTCCAATATTGGAAAAAGCAGTCATCAGTAAAATGAGGCGAACACAACAAGAGACTGTACTACTGAGGTGTTGTTGAAAATTAATGTTAACCACTCATTCTTTGTAGATTCATCTTTCAGAATTTAAAACTAATTTACTCTCACAGGATACAGCGTCTTCTTGACATGATGTAATCCACGTGGAAATAGTACTGTTTGTGGGCGGGTCAAGTTGTTCACAACGTAGAACGTGGGAGGACATTATGCAAATATGTTATTTAGTGACATGGATCCGTAACAGAGAAAGATTCAAATTGCTGATGACTGGTTTAGGCGAATGTGTGCCGACTTATTTTTATTTTTTTTTAAAGACAATAACTTTATTTATCGTGCACTGTCAGCGTCACAACTTTGCAGATATTTTATTTGCATGAAAGATCATATTTGAAAAGGCATAATAGAGGCACTTTAACCAGAAGAAAGTGACTCTATTGTCTATGTAAAGCGTTCATCTTTTTTTTTTTTTTTTAGAGATAGTTCACCCAATATTCTGTCACAATTTACACACCCTTGTGTCATTCCAAATCTGTATGACTAAAGAACTAAAGAAAATGTTTTATAATAAAATTATGAGTTAATTTTCAAGAAAAAGAAAGAAGAGGAAGAACAACAACAGAAACATCAACTATTATTTTTATTCTAATTAATTTCTTTTCAAATGCTGTGGCTTTTGAAGCAATATGGCAATTGTTACAGTCCCTGGTGTATTTGTTAGGGTTAGGTTTTTGTTGATGTAAGCTTTGTTGCGTTTAGTCTGTTTTTGTATTCGTTGGTTATTCATTAGCCTGATTTTGTCTTTGTCTGTTCAAACTCTTGAACACTCTTGAACCATAAACACCTGCAACTGAACAACGTTCAGCATAAAGCACTGCTTTGCTCTGTCTAATCTAGCTTCGCTTGTCACTTAAGTCTTGCTAAAATAACCAAGAGAAAGGAGACAGGTAAACTTAAACTTAGTTTTCCTTTGTTAGTAACAGGTAGGGAGTGTTTAGTTAGATTAGTTTAGTTTGGGTATTGGATGCACCAAAGCTTACGGTATTATTTCTACATTTTTTGTTTGGTAGTTAGATTATTTGGGTTTGGGGTTTAGTTATTATCATTCCTTTTGTTTTGATAATTTCTTTTTTTGTGTGTGTCACTCAGTTTTTCTCCTTTTCTCTTTAATTTACATTTTGTTTTACATTTTGAAATGAATCAAAATAAAATACTTTACTTAATACTTTACTTTACTTAAAATACTTAAGTTTCACTACAATCTATAAGGCTTAAGGCTGGAATACACTGCACGACTTTTAAATCTGAACATATTTTGATAACACTAGGCATCCTACACTTACCGACTCTGTAAATAGTGACAAAGGAAAACTGGGCATCATATGACAGAGGATCATACACTACCAGACAAGCTGATCCAATAACAAAAAAAGTAATGCAGAATGAATAGGCGTCTTGTTGCTAGGAGACACATGACAAATGAAAACAAATGTGCTCTTAAATTGGCTGAAAATATCAAACATGTTTGATAACCTCAATCTGGATGGAAGTCTGAAGCTGAAGTCTGAGTCTGTGACCATCATACATAACACAATTTTCTGTGGAGTCTGACTTTCCTCAAGCGTCAACTTGTTCAGACTGTAAAATCGGCTGGGGGGGGAAATCATGGCAAAAATCGTGTAGTGTATTCCAGGCTTTAGTTGTTTTAACAGAACTGCAGGTACAGACAGATCCTAGTTAGTTGGGCATAAAAATTGCTGTATGATTCCTGGATTGCACTGCAGGTATTTCAATACACAAAAAGATCTGCTTTTTCCTTTCAAGTTCAGCCTAGCATTGGTTTTATATCTCCTTTAAAACAGTTTTGCTGAAAAACTGCTCAGTTCGTCAGGTTACATACATCTGAGGCCATAAAAGTAGGCGATGTAATTCAAAGTCACTGGCCAGAGTCTGTCTCCTCACTCAGAAAGTACGCCTCTCCCCCATCACAACCAAACGGTAATGGATACAGGCAGGCGTATTTGCATAGTTTGACAGAGCGACTCAAACAAAGCAGATGAACAAAGAGAAAAAATGTAAATGTATCACATTTAAACCAACTCTTCAGACCGCCAAAGCTAAAGCTCTGGCCTCATCTACACTTGACCAAAAGAGCTTGAGCATTTATTTATTTAAAATCAGCCTGAATAAATGGCACCCTCGCTTCATGTCTATTGAGCCAAAAAGTTAAAACCATGGAATTTGCTTGAAGCCATCTACACACCGGATGTTTTATGGAAGGTTTAACAGTAAAATGTAAAAGGCTCATTAGGTGCTTCTTGGTGCCAATCGGCTCTTATGGGGCATATGCAATTCATATCTGAAGTGCCATGCGCCGTTCAAATAAGACAGAGGGAATTATGCCAGGGACTCAGTCAGTGGTGTTATTAGGCTGGTTCCAGAAAACTTTCTTTAAGTAGCAGAAGAGTGGAATACTAAAGAAGTCTCGCTAGCTGGAGACGAAGGAGGCTCAACGCGCTCTCATGCCTTCAGCCCCAGGGCATACCGGGATGCCGAGGGTGACTGCAGGTAAACTGATAATGCACATCATTACCATCCCCACACACACCCCTATGGAAACCCAAACGAAGAAGCGGAAAAGGAGAGTTTCAGCTCCCCATCTGCAATTCAGATGACCCTGCCGCTGCCTGGTTTTGTGGGCGCCGAGGGTTTGTGTTCGCGGAGGCACGTCTGTATCCCTCGCCCGCGTGCCGCGAAGGTGAGTGACAGCAGGTGGGGATGTGGACCAATTAAACGCAGGCTGTTTGGTTTGATGAATGTCCCAGTCTGGTGGGCTTGGCGAGAAGCACAGGTGAGCAGAGGCAATGTGCTGCCCACAGCTGTCGCAGTGAATAAGAGCAAACATACTGAAGAGAGATCAGCCATGCCGCAACACTCTGGAGAGGCGGTCTGCCTCTGTCCCGTCTCAAAAACTCTCCGGCTCCCTCACCTGTCTCTCCCTCTCCCCGTTTCTTCAGCAGCCTTATAAACATTGACAGTTATGCTCCTGTGGTAATGAGTACGGTGGAACCCACTGGCTGGGAGCTCCACATTCTTCCCCCGACTTCGCATGGCAACCAGAGGAAATGAAACTGCTGCCAAGCGCAAGAAATAAACTCCGGCTTTGACGCTTTTTCATCAAGTGTGAATTACATGCTAGTCACCGCACTCTTTAGCCCGTGACTCATCGGGAAACGGAGATGAACGCAGTACATGTGCAGTAGTTTAGGCTCAGATCATGAATGCGGATTCACGTTTTTCCACTTTCGCCAGGTTCAACTGCTACGGATCTCTGCGCTGCCTAAAATAAAATTTCTGAAAACAGATTTTCATGCAAACGCAGGGCATTAAAGCGAGCAAACAAAGCAGTGAGGGAGATCTACTAGCAAAAAAAATCTTGTCAAGGTAACAGAACACTGCGAGTTTGGAAGGCGCTTTCATGTTGAATGAACGTCCGATTTTAGAATGAAAGGTTCAGGTATTCAAGTGCTATGAATGTAACAACAGAAATGCATTAAAACCAGAGAATCTTGACAATACAGAATGAAAACCACTGTAGTTTAATTTCATCACTGCCTTTCTGATACCATCAATCACTTAATAGTAGCCTAATTTGTCCCATTGCTTCCTCCACAATTCTTACTTTTGAATGTTTTTCCCCTCCTTATTTAGTATAATTATTTTTTTAGCACATGGCTGCTTAGTCATGTATCTGCTACATTTATTATGAAATAATCTGGTTGCATTGACTGATGACATTGACTTATAACGTGCAGAATTAGGGCCTAATTATATCTGCTCCATACAGCATACTGTATTTTCTGGCAAAAAACCTCAATGTGATCTTTACAAGAAAACCCCTTTTTATAAGAAATGATGCCTTTTAATGCTTTAATGTAATGCAGCCATTATGAAGTGCCATGTAGATCACTAATCGTTATGAGGTGAGAAGGTGAGAGTAACGTGCTAATTTTGCACTTCCCACCAACAACAAATGTTGAAAATAACACCATGTGGTGGATTTGTGGTCATGTATCCCACACATTTATTACACACACACTAATGCGATCTTTACAAACAAACCATTATTTTTAAGCTCTGCATTCAGAGAGAGAGAGAGAGAGAAACCTTTAGGTATTCCTGTTTGTATAATAGCAGTATTATGTTACTGTTTAAATAGTATGCTCAACAAATGTAAACCTGTATTTACCAATAAAAATAACATTAGCACTGGTCTATTGTCATTTCTTTACTTTCAAACTTTAAACAGTATAGCTTTTCTTTGTTTTTATTTTAGCTTTTGTTGACAACAGATGTATGAACGTGGCTCATTACAAATTTAGCAAGACGATTGACTCGTGTTACAATTTTAAATGCATGTTATAAGCAACAGAGCTGGTCCAAGACAGATCGTGAACTGCTTGCATGAAAAAGCTTCACACTGAAACACACAGACATTCAGGCTAGCCTGTATATTTATGTAATTCAGTTGCAGACTTTTGCGATTTGATAAATCGCACAAACCTACAATTACAACAATATAATATATTACATTTGGCGCTTGAAAGTGTTAATTTCAGATCTTGGCTGAGGTACTAAGAATGCCCCACACACAGTTGCTAGATGACGCTGAAAATGAATTTAAAAACACAGCATTTATGACTCACATGGGTCATACTCCTCAGGTTGGAAAATATGGAAATCTGGCAAAAAGATACAAATCACACACAAACATCAAATTCCCTCACTACGCAACATGCTATACACATACTGCAGATACAGTATGGCAAGCACATTGTATGCTATTCCAAATGTTGATCCCCAATGCAGCAAATCAAATTGGATTTCAAGGATGTACTGTGTCCCTCATTCTCCCTCACCTGCTACTCGACCCTGAGGTGAAGGTCATTGGCCAGCCATCGTCTGACAAGCCAAATCCTCTTTTCTGAGCGTTTGTGTCTACACACTAATCAGCATCCATTAGTGAATGCAGGGAGCAAAGACCGGCTGGCCTAATTTATGTGAACAGCAACAACAAAGCTTAACACAATCCCAAGGTGTCATCAAAGTGATCCATCTCTCTGGCTAAACACCTGCTGTCTGAATGAAGTCTCTCAGGTCCCATGGCGCGGCTTTCGAAAGCAGGAAGCCGTGTCAGCGGGAGTGAAGGCGCTCAATTCGCATCACCTACACTGCATCTGTTAGGAGTCTCTGTACCAGTCACGACCATCCCTCACCAAGCTCTCAGAGCTCTAAACATCATTTAATAGAGGAAATATTGATGTCAGATGGAAAATAAATAAATAAATAAATAAAATATCTAGTTTCATATTTCCAAGGAGGTAGTTTGTGTGTACGCGACCAGGCGTGGGCAGGGACAAGCGTATAGAATTTTAATACGAGGTCTAGTTTATCTATCTGTGCTTGTTTTCCTCCCATCTGCTCTGACCCGAGTTTGCAGAATGCAGTTGTGTTGGTAGGAATCCGAGGCACTGATTGCTAATTACAGTACTTGCTCGGTTTGTATGGTAACATGCAGAGGGGACTTTGCTGCCGTTGATTACCCTGGGGAAGTGTTACATGTGTACTGCCCCCTGGTGGTTCAAAGCAAAATCCACGGGCACTGTATTTGTATAACGCAGCTGATTGTTGCAACAAAGGGTGCACAAACTGGTGACTTCAAAAACTTAATTGTTAATTGATTTCTGAATATGATGTAAAAAGAGAGAAAAGAGAGATTGTGAGATTACTACTTGAACATCATGCGGCTGGTGACAGTAATAGCTTTCGAGAGGAGACGATAAAAGCTTTATTATGATATAGACAACTAACAAAAGATGTCGGGGTTCAAAATATATTCAGCAGTCATAAAAAGCCCATATTTGTTTCAGCGCACACAGCATGGTATTTGTTGCTCTGTCCTGCTGCTCAAATGCTGTTGACAGCAAGCAAGCTTTAATCCAAGAGAGTAAATCCCCTTCTATTCCCCATTCATGCTCCTTCACACATGGGTGACTGGCAGCTGCTTTTGTAAATAATTATAAAGTTCCTGGCAGAAAGCGATCATGTGTTGGTGGCATATCTCTTCGGCCATGTATTAGACCCTCCTCTTTACCCAGCAGACCCTTCATCAACAGGTCCCTAAGAGCACTGCAGCTTTCAGTGTGTAATAAATGCTTGTGAGACGGCTTTTGAATGATGACCAAAAAAAAGGCTCACTGTACAACAGCACCGGGAAAAAGGGAAAAAAAATGACAAAACATGAATATGCATGATGTTCACTGTGAGGTTCGCATCTATGTCTCTAGCTGAAAACTAAATTATTTACAACAGTGATCTCTCGACATAGCACTAAACGACGTGCAAAGGAAAAAATGTCGACATGCAAGCAGACAAAAATGTCCTAAAAGCAACAGCTGATAAGTCATAATACTGTGCATCAGTGGGGTCAATGCATTTGATAAATGATTAAATCAAGAATGAATGTAGCTGCATGGCCTGCCCTGCATAACATAACATTTGCAAGTACAGATGCCTTTAATGTGGCTTTTTTGTTTTAGAAAACAAGGAGAGTAAAATAAGACATTATACATTTGGAAGAAAAAGAAGAAAAAAAAAAACATTTCTTGCATGGAGTCACAGATTAATGTTGTCACACCTGTTACGGTTGTGGTATGCTAGTCACAACAACTGTCACTCTCCTGTGAGACATCCATGGGTGTCAAGATATCATGACAAGTACTTGTCAACAAAATCCAAAATCTCTCTTTCCACCTCCCTCCCTCTCCATCTAGCAAATAATATATATTTAATGGCATAGCTCACCAAAAATTGAATGTGTTGCCATTTACTCAGCCTCATGTTCCAAGTTTCACAAGTATAACACAAAAAGAGATGTTTAACAGAACGTTGATTCTGATCTTTTTTATAAAATGGAAATCAATGGTAACCAAGAGCTGTCAAAACATAACAAAACAACAGCTATTAAAGCTCTCACAGCTATCATATCTCATACAAGTAAATTCAAATATGACATTTACTTTTCTAATACCATGTTTGACGTCAATGATTTAAATATGCACATATTCAATTCACACAAATGATATTTGAGAGCTATAGGGGGAGAGTGAATAATGACTTTGGATCCGTCTGTTTGTCACAGAGCTGTTTTTGGGGCTTAACAGCCCCTGGTCACCATTAAAAGGTTACTCCACTCCAACACTAAAATTTTGTCTTGAATCACGTACCCCCATCGCGTCCAAACCTGTAAAGGCATTGTTCATCTTCGGAATACAGTTTAAGATATTTTCACTAAAAACTGGCAGGCTCGTGACCTTCCCATTTATGAGAATATGTGAATACTTTTTGTATAGAATGAAAATAAAATAACGACTTTATTCAACAATTTGGCACCGCAATATAATTTTGGAAGGTATTCGCTGGATAGACTCTTCTGTGTCAGGCGCAAGACACAGATACGATGTTTTCGTTCAAATGAAAGCATTTGTTTCTAGCGATGCTGTGCCAAATTGTTGAATAAAATTGTTATTTTTGTTTCCTTTCCATAAAAAAGTATTCTGGTAGCTTCATAATGTTACGGTTGAGTACTATGACGATATCTTTCATGCTTTTCTGGACCCTGACAGTGTTATATACTGTCATTGTGGTATGCAAGCCTCACTGCTATCATCCAAAATATCGTCTATTGTGGGTGGAGTAACCCTCTAACTTTCACTATGTGGCTATTCTCGTTTCCTTTTGTGTTCAGCAGACAAAAGAAGTCCGTACAATTAAGTAAATAATGACAAAAGTTTTATTTCTGGGTGAAGAATGTTTTGAAACGGCACTCTTTAAATGTATTTTTTAAATAGGCTGCATATTTAAACATTTCTCACCTCACCTTCTCGGCAAAGAACAAACTCTGCCAGCTTCCTGCAGCTACACACAAGAGCCACATTCACATTCCGACGAGACCAAGCACATGCTTCCTCTCATCGGAACCGCTGCACACGCACCTATGCGTCTTGTTGTGCACATCCACGAGAGAGAGAGAGAGAGAGAGCGAGCAGCTATCTTCAGGCAGTCTCAGTTCACCTGATGCCCCGCTGGAATTAAATTACCACTTGGCCAAGGAGCCGGAGCCGAACAGTAATGAACTGTACTTGTGCCATATGTACCAGTTATGAAGTCAAGATTAGCCGGACGAAAACAGGGGCCGCAGTGATTCGCGGCAGAATTAATAAGCAGAGCCCTAATAGCCCAGCAGTAGCAACATCTGAGCCGTGACTGGCTCTGACAGGCCTCCCCGTGTCGCTTCATAGATGTGTAGCCCTGTTTCGCTGCAGAGCAGGTCTCATTTAGAGCGCATTTCAATAAGCCAGCTTTAAAAAGACGTGACACCCCGGCTTTTCAATTCACATCTGTGGACGACGCTATTTGGTATTTGGGTGTATTTCATTCTCACCCATGGAAAAATAAAGGTGCTATCTCTGCAAATGCAAGCAGATGCATTTTCACATGGGAAATTGGGAGTACATTACTGCAGAAATGTGTCAAATCCAAAATCGGTTAAATTGGAACATTTACATGTTCTCATCCAGGACACAAGCAGATGGCCGATAATTTGAGTGGGTAAAAATATACTGACCTTTAGGAATGCGTCGCACGCCTTTCTGACCAACGCTGAAACTAATGATGTCTCAGTCAGTTTAGCGCTGATCTTGAAGTATTTGATATATTTGGACTATTTGATTGTGGATTTATTTATGCACATAAGCACCGGAGGAGACATTATGATAACTGGAACGCTGTAGCTTTTCTGCACAACACATACATCATGTCTGTCTGAGTCATGATGTGTTATTAAACTTTGCAGAAGAGTAACTTTTAGCACAAACACAGAACTTGACAACTTGAACGTTTGACACCGTAGCGTCCTACCGTCTACTCCATTGTGCCAAATCAACAGCATGCTGAGGGATTTCTGCTACACTCAGTGTGCTGTTCCTGAGTTACTTTAATATGTCTTTTAGAAATCTGCAGGGTCTATAGCTTTATTTAACAGATAAAAAAAAAAAAAAAAAACATTCTGTTGACTTAAACTCTGCTTACAAACTTCTTAAAAGCGAGTCCTTAACAGAAACTTTATT
The DNA here is from genome assembly GCA_032361065.1 of Enteromius trimaculatus. Classification (NCBI taxonomy): domain Eukaryota; kingdom Metazoa; phylum Chordata; class Actinopteri; order Cypriniformes; family Cyprinidae; genus Enteromius; species Enteromius trimaculatus. Next base: position 10,914,183 of record JAUMHP010000065.1, read on the forward strand.
TTAAGTACTAATTACATATCTAGGTTGTTTCTCCTTCAAAATGTCATTTGCCTCATTCTGCTCCTTACTTCTATATATTGTGAATCAGTCTAATGATTTTATTTTATCAGTCTAATGAGATTTATATAGCTACATATACACTACCATTTTAAAGGCTTGGGTTCAGTTAAGAATCAGTAACACTTTAACTTATAAATGCTTAAAATACATAAACAGTAAAAAGGGTGGTTGTTCTAATCTTCTTCTAAGAGCTCTAATACTTGCACATTTTCAGCTTTTCCTGCACATTAAGGATCAAAGAAACAAAATCTCTTTTAAAGATTGAAAATAATTTGCATTCGTATATTTACACATTTATCCTCTGATGATTAGAGAGACTTAAGAAAACATAACAGCGTTTAATATAATCAGCTATGCTCACTGTATGCATTTGCTAGCCACACAAAAGCCCAGCATCCATATATATATATATAGTAAAAAAAATTACATCCAAAATAAATGTTTGCTTACATGTATGTGTACTGTGTATATAATCTATCTATCTATCTATCTATCTATGCATGTATATATTTTATAATATGTTATGTTTATATATTAAATATAATTAGACATGATATCAGAATATAAATATATAAATGTATATGTGGTTTTTTTTTACAGTTTTATCTCGAATATTGTCAAGACCTGAGCAACAGAATTACTGCTATTTATCTTACGACTATCTTACGGATTCCATCTACTGTACAATACTAGATGTGGAGTTGCAGTCAAGGCCAAAGGGGTTAAGATATACTAAGCTTCAGGGATTTCACACACCGAAAACTCACATGTGATGTTATTCTTCATACTGCATGTTAATTGACACAAAAGTGGTTTTGCTAATTAAGTCTCTCTGCTTGTGAATTATTTATGGCTTGTTTTTTTATCACTACCCCAGGTGTCACTCCCTAAGTCAACCTTGATTGTGCCTTGGTGCTTTGCAACCTCTTGCCGTGTACACACCGCATTTTCATCCTTTTATTTCACTTAAAGCAATAGTTCACCCAAAAATGCAAATTCTGTCATCATTTACTCAGCCTTGAGTAGTTCCAAATCTGTATGAATGCCTTTGTTCTGCTGAACACAAAGGAAGATATTTTGAAAAGGTTTGTAACCAGAATGTTTTGGGTCACCATTGACTTCAGCCTGATTGCAAACATTTTTCAAAGTATCTTCACTTGTGTTCAGCAGAACAAAGACATTCATACAGATTTGGAACTACTCAAGGCTGAGTAAATGACGACAGAATTTGCATTTTTGGGTGAACTATTCCTTTAAAAGTGTCACGTTTTTGCTTGAAATAATTAAATTACATGATTGGAACTAAAGACGTTGCAGTAACTACAGTAAAAGATTAAATTATGTTTTACTATAAATAATAGTCATATTATTTGAGTTGGCTTTTTTTCATGACAACAAAAATCTGCCATGACAAACCTGATTATGCTATTCTAGACCAAACTATTGTTAGCAATCAACCAGCTACATTTCACCTAAAAAATGTATCCAGATTCATAAAGCAGCTGCTCTCTCTGAACAGTAACATACAGGTGGCTGTTATTAGACTTTGGGAAACTGACAGACTATCCAAATTTAGCATTAAAACTGACTGCATCTCTGATTAGCTAAATAACTGGATTAAGGACTCAACGGAGGCGTGACAACCACAATTATTTATATGTGGCCTTAGAGGCCACCATGACCTTCTCTTCCAAACAAGATGGGTTGCATTCTCTTTCCAATCTATTCTTTCCTTGTGACTATTAGCTAGACATTGTGCCTGCAGTTGGCCCAGTGAATTAGGAAGACCAGAATTAACTGCATACATCTACATCAATATGTTCTTCTGATAGTGCAGCAGAGACAGTAATGAGTTGTACTGTCTATCATGCCATAGGTCTATTAAAGAAACTATTTACGGCTTAGTGAGCTCTGGGGACAGGGCATTAGGACAAAAATGCTTTGTAAACTGTCTCTGTAACCCTACTTCCTTTATACCAGACAACAATATGCTGCAATAACATTTAATAGACCCACACATAAACAATGTGCATGATATCTTCATCCTTCCTTTCCAGTAAGAGACTATCCCAGATGTCACAGTACCTACACTTGTGTTTACCTGTTTTTATTACACCACATTTATAATTTGTTAAGTGTAAATTAGCTTGTTATGAGCACAAGAGACTTGGGGAATAATGTTCAGCCGAATGTTATTCAAATTCAAAGTCTTTAAACATTTCAAATAACTCTTGAGTCTGTAGTCAATTGTCGTGTTTGTATTCAACAAATTCATCAACTAGAACTTGCTATTCTATTGTCTGAAAACAAGTAAGCATTTGTCTAAACACATGTTCCGGATGATACTAATGGCTTGTGTCTGTTTCCCCAGCATTAATGTTGAGTGTTTTTGTTTGCAACGTTGCATGACACATTGCATCATTTAGCACCGCTCAAGTGTAAGTAATTTCTGTCAAATACATAAAATGATATGTTAATAACATTGCATAACATCCATGCTCAAAAAAAAACAGCATTGCTGTTTTTGATTCTGGTGCTCTGGGTCTGGACCAAACATCTTGTTTCGAAGGACTGCCGGCTGAAGCTTTGCTAGTAATAACTGTATGCACTCATAACAACTTTTTACATATACAATTTACATTTTGGCCCCACTTTATATTAAGTACATAGTAGTTAAGCTTAATTTAAAGTGGTACAACACTTTAAAAAAAATCTTTAAAATGAAATATTAGTTTACAATATGTTTTCTAAATAGTTTATTTCTGTGAAATTTTAGTTTTCATTGCTCAAGTCTTTAGTGTCACATGATCCTAATATGCTGATTTGTCACTCAAGAAACATCTCTCATAATGATCATTGTTGAAAATGGTTTTTCAACTTATATATATATATATATATACATAGATAGTTCAACAGATGAGCATTAATCAGCCTGAAAATCCATGCTGGTCTTTTCAGGAGGTGCGCTATAAAAAATATTTGTCCAAATATAACACTTGGGTTAGGCAGTACATATGCATGGGTGTAACGAATGGTGGAATATACCAATTATAAAATAGCAAAGACTGATGCGCTTTCCAAAAAAAAAAAAAAAAGACTTTAAAAAGGTCTGTGCCCTCCTTTTGAATGGTAATCAGATGTGCAAGTGTGACAGAAATATTCAAGCCCCATGTAAAATCAGGGCAGGCTTAAATTATTCCACTTGAGCATATTTAAGAATAAAAGCTTGTATTAGCTTAGATGTGAGCTGGAAAGACGTGTTTGGAAACCAGCACACCACCTGATACCTACAACGGGGCTCCAAGCCAACACAGCTCATCCCCTCCGTATGAGGAATATAAAGACATCATTACAGAGCGAGAGAGATAGAGAGACAGATGCAGCCTTCATCCATTCCCTTTCGAATCAAAGCCAATTTCTATTCCTCCTTCACAGTGGCTTGTTGCAGAGTGGGCCATTATTCCAGGAAAAGATGTGCAACACCTCCATATCGCACTGTCACTCTCTCTCCTGGCATAAAAACTGTCCTAGGCCTGACAACTGCCTCTCTACTAAGTTACAGCGGCGTGTTTATACACTGTTTCGGGTTGCAGCTGTCACTTGAAATGCAATATCCAATTTGATTCAATCTATCTGAGTACCTGACAACTGTCTGCCTTCACTTTAACTTAAAGCTCTATTTAGCTATTGATTTATCGTCCTTTTAATGGGCCCCAGTCGGGCCCTTAGCATTGATTAATGCTGCAAACACCGCAGGTGAAAATTTAAACTTTGTGCAGTATAAAATAGGATATTTGATGTACGCTTTGGGACAAATTAACTGTGTCCGACGAACAAAAATATTTTTTAAGGTTACGATTTACTGCAAGATTTACTCCAGTCCGCCCTCACAGACGAAGGGACGCACCGCGGGTTTGACTGATGACCGCGTGTGATTCAGTGGAATGGGGAAAAAGTGACAGCGAGGCTTCACAGTAACTGGGTAAGAAGTAACAGGCCTTACCTGAAGATAATACATTATCAGAGACATCACAGCACTGACTGGCAGAGGAAAGTCTATCTCCCTCTCCTTCTAGGGGAATGTTCTGGAGGGGAAGGATGCAGTGATACAGCATTACTAAGTGAGCTCTCTGAGGCAGGCAGTGATTGGATCTTTAAGTGACTCTGTGGTTGAGAGTGCGCTCGCAGTCAAACATTACCCGCTATCCTATTTGAAATGCCACGGAGGATATTGCGAGAGGGTGCAGGACTGCCAAGGTTTGAGAGAAGAAGGTGATGACGCTTAATTACCGTTTTGTTCCCATGCAACGACATTGACTAAAATACACACGTTTGCACATGCATTCACAGGCTTTTCCGCTAAACTGTGACAGTAATGCAATGCAACGCTTCATGCTGGCAAATATTCTTAAGCATTTTGTGACTAATCATCACGGTAAATGAAATCGTACTCCTCTTTGATCATCTCCGAGCAAAATACAACTTCCTACGTGCATTACTTTGGAGCCGTGAGAATGAATCACAAGGCGGCTATATTTTGAATGAACCTCACCTTTTTTTGTTTACGTATTTATTTATTTTTTGGTAAGAGTCGGCTTTGGGCTGATATTCTCGGTTTTGGATTCTGATGCGAGTGAGTGTGCTTTTGCGTCAGGGAGAGGAAAGGAATACTCCATTACAAATGGGTTGATTAAGTGCCCTCTGCAGAGCGGCGTAAGTGGCCTTGTGCTAATACAGATCCTAAAGCTCCATCTCTCTCTCTCTCCGCCACCCATTCTATGAATGCTCCCAAAGACATTTGTCTCTACTCTCATTTTCTGAGAAGAAATGATTTCTTTCTCTCACTCTCTCTGTCCTTTATTCGTATCTCAGGCCGTTAAGTAGTGAAGCTGCCGGAATTTAGAAGCCATTTTGTATTCACTCCGACTGGCTTATGTTCAGCTGAATGCAGATCTCTGCCTTCACTTCTCAAAGTCGGATACATTCATATTCTTAATAGAAATGATTACGGATTCAGCAGGAATCGGGGCTGTTTGAATAGGCCGAGCTGTAGGCCGATTTCGCCGTCAAAGAGAACAGAGGAGATCAGCCTTTATTGTCAAGACTGACAAGATTAAGCCGTCTCAAAAAGCTGATGAAGCCCAGGCTGGCTCAGCGGGCTGCAGGCCGCATGGAGAATCAAAAGCGTAAACAAGAAGCTGACATTGATGAGGACAGACTGTTTCGGGGGGAAAGGTGGGTTACAGAAAATGCATCAAAATAATCATTATTGCAGTTAGAGAAAAACTATTCCAGTCTATCTTTACATTTCCTTACAACCAAAAGGGCAAACAATTATAACTTACACCAACAAGGCAAGCAAAACGTATTTAATGATAGAGACTGACACTGATGTACAAGCACCAAACCCTGATCGTGAGCCTAAACTTGACAAATACTATAAACTGGTTCTTCAAATCTGATTGGCTGATCGCAATGTTGTTCCAGGGTCAACAGGCACACTTCGAACTCAGCAAAATCAGGTTCTGCCAGTAGGGCAACATGGCCACAAAATTACAAAAATAAGGGACACATATTACTGGAATACTTTTTGTAAATTCTTAAACAAAAGTATGATACAGCTGTAACAATAACATCAATAAAAAAAAATTCAAACTGAAGAATTACACTGACAAATGCACACCATTGTTAATTGTATTATTTATTAATTTATTTACTAGTTTTCTTTAAAATTGCGAAAACACACTATAACTGACACATATATAACTGGTTTGTGTTTAGAATGTTTTTTATGTTTTTAGATTGGATTCAAATGCATTGTCATTACACATGTACAAGTACAATGCAATGATCATAAATATAGAAATGTAGTTCCCGTCATATGAAGCATGTGATAGTGTTGACAGACGTGTTGATTATAACAGGTGAGATCTACTTTTGTAGCACAGCATCAGGCTCTCTGTTGTCATCACAATCAGTGGACCTCTTGTTTCCTGTCAACATGTTTGTTTCTAATTATATTCAAGCACTAGAACTGTTTTACAGTCAATCAGTGGCTGGATCTAGACTGCATTAAGCTCATTGGCGCCCTTTGATGTGGCATTAATTCAGAGAAATTGGGTAACTTTTAATGCTGAGATAACTAAATGGCCCAATTTACCTGAATTCATGTTATTGTAATTCGCATGTGCTTATTAAACAGGCCATTAGGTTTCAGTAATTAAATATGAGCTGAACAAATTCAGTGAAAATTGTTCATTTAAAAAACCACACACAAATGTACATTATATTTGACCATTTTGAAATATCAGTCTATTCATATCATTAAAGTCCATCATGCTTAAAAATAGTTGATTTTCTCTGCTGACAGTTTACTAGTAAATACAACAATTTTTGTGAGTATGTTATTTCAAGAGCGCAGATATTTACAAGCTGCAGTTGTTTTAGATCCAAGCACCCTCACTTCATTTCGGTAGAGCACTGTGAGATTTCTGTCCAAAAAGAAAAACTCTCATTTCGGTCCTAGAGCTTAGTTGCTCTGTTAATAGCTGTCACTTTTAAATTAATGTGGATATTAGTGCAACAGCTGTGAGGCTGCAGCAGAATGGAAGTCGGAATTACAACAGAGCTAGACAATGACCTAATAAAAACACAGCTTCACCAAAAAAGTCCCCAATAAAATCCCCTCCAATCCAAGTGTTTATATCTCCAGGCTTCAATGGCCTCCTTCCCCCTTGTGTTTGTGCGTTCTTTTGACGAAAGCCAAGACATAGACTACGACATTAGTCGAGAATCTCTTGTGCAGTCACATATATTACGTTTTAACGGTGCAGCCATGAATCTTGTTCAACATTTTCATCTCCAATGCAAATACAGCCCAGTGATCATTCATCAGGCGAACGTTTTCAAATGCTTACTGCTCCCGTCCGCAAGCATTAATATTTCATCTCGTGAACAAGTCTCGCTTATGAGGCAACACATTTTCATTCTGCTGGTTATCTCACACTGTGCTGGAATCAGGACAAACGCTCCCTTCATCAAATGCACAGCTCTTAAACTAGACCTGAATTGCGTTCTTTATTCATTTGGCGAGTCAAAGCTATTTTGCAATAATCCACACTTTACTTTTTAACGGTTGTGTTATATTAAGGAGGACTGGGCAGAAATACGTGGTTGGATGTCTTCACTCTGCAGGTCTTCATATTCCTGCAGGCATTTGCATTTAAAACGGTTCAAAACTTTTTCGAAACTGATAGATAGAGAGTGTAAAACTCAAACCAACTGTTTACTGTGGGTGTATTGTGTTATGCAGCAGTCCAAAAATATGATACTACTATGAAAATCTGGGATTCAAAGATTTAAAATGTCTTCCTTCTCATTATCACAAAATGAGCCCCTCTATTGTAATATAAATGGAAATACAGTGGAAATAAACACGGAAATATGGATTTGAGTTTCCGCTAAGAGTCAACTGCTCTACTACAATGATCGGCCTAGGAAGATGAACAATATAACAATAGAATAGCAATAGTCCTCCGAGGTCAATGTACTGCAGTCAATAGCTGAGATGTTAGATGCAGAAGTTACATTTGTTTAAAACAGCCCATTAAAGTATATACAGCTTTTGCTATGGATGGTGACAAATATTGGGAAACATCTGACTGCTGAATGCCGCATTTGTCCAATCAGAATCATGTATTTCCAAGAGCATGTTACTAATAATGTCAAATTCTTGTTTAATGTTATCACATAAAAGCCACTGATCAAATCATTTGTGACTTGATTTTCCACAGTCTTATGTAGGTTGTGCCATCTTGAATACTTAAAATACCAAATCTTACACAGAGACATTTTCTATCTACACATTTTCATGTTCGAATTACTTTATACTCATCGGCATGATTTAAAAAGCCAAAATAATACCTGCAGAACACACACCAAAAGACATACTATTGCACATTTGCATTGTGCTGTCTCAGACAAACACCTCAGTATAATGAATGAAATGTAATTAAATTCCTGCTCTTAATCTTGAAGTGCCAAACACTCTCTAGAGGTTTTACCATTGCTTGTAAAGAACCCCGGAGTAATTAAATGCACCTGCTTTTATTGACAGGCTACACCATTACCATCTGATCATCTTAAAACGGGGCTTCAGCTAGAATAACGCTTGCAACCTCTCACAGAATTTACATGAGTCCTGACCCGAGAGACATCTTCTGTCTCCGAAGCAGGTGTTTGGTTGTTGAGTTATTTAGCGTGTTACACCCAGACACTGTTTCGGTGGGCTGTCATCACACTGATCGGCGCTGCATTACTGGCCCCACGGTAACACACAGGGTAGAAACTGCCAATGGCGCATTTTGTCGAGCCCCCCTTAGGGCCCCATAACTCACTTAGCAAGTTGACTCACAATTCGCTAAGAAGCCAAGCAGAGTTGAGACGGGATAGCCTATGAATGAAAGTGAATTAAAACATCAAAAGGACACCTGATCAATGGAAATGACACAGTATTTTGTACTGAATTCATGTAGGCTGGATTTTCACAGCACTTGAGTGCATACGGTTTAATATTACTGCTTCTTCTATCTTTTTCTTCCCACCAGCCGAAAGCCAACAGTAGAAGTAGAAGACTTACAATAAATTCCTGTATATAGAGTAAAGAGAATCTGAAAATGAATGGTACTGCCTAACTTTCTTTCTAGGGAACCCAGAGTCAATGAGCTCCCTTCAGAATGCAGACACCTGGCCCAGTAATGAACCGCAGCCCAGAAGGGATGAGCTTAACTGGAGCAGAGACTTACAGTGGAGCCTAGCGAGGAACTGTGTCATCCATTGTGTTACTATAGTGAGGAAGCACTGTTATATCTGTATCTATGTCTGTATTTCAAGTGCTGCTCACTGGGAAGCCTTTTTCCCCCCTCTCTTGATTATTCTACATTTATTCTCTGAGTGGATAATCTCTAATCATCCGGTAAAAACGGTCAGAGCGGTATTGCATTTCAGCAATGCATGAAGTTTGAGGGTCAACTAAATATTCAAATGACATGTCTTTTAATTCGCCACATCTAATCTGATAATGGAACTCCAATTGTGATTTCACAGCACCGCTACATTACGTTTCTTTGCCAGAGTCTATTAACGAAGCAGAATAAGCCAAGTTATTTCACACATATCATGCATACAAATCCACACAGATTTAAACTCATTACAATTCACCGGCACTTATGTATTATCTCACGTACATATTCGGGACGTCCAATAGCGCATTGTTTAATGTGCCGGAACCTTACGTTACACTCCCGCTAATTATAATACAGTCCAAGGTGACACGGGGGATTTAGTAGAAAAGGGCGGGGGTGTCAGTTCCTCATTTGAGCTGCAATTAATTAGGATGTCACATACTACAAGTGTCCTCAGTCTCATTCCTCTTAATTGATGATTGATAAGGAATTTTGAGAGGAAGCAGATACTCCTTAATGAAGACTGGCAGCTGTTATTTTAGGGATATAACTGATCCCTGTGGCCTTCCCGAAGGTCACACGGCTCTAATATGTGATAATTAGGGGAGGTGACATAAGGTCAGCGCCTCAAGCCAGGATCTTTAACTTCTAAAGAACGCCCCGCAGGGGTAAAACGACTATCACCGCAATGTAATTTCTCAAGTCTATGGCTTTATAGCCGTCTCTATAATGACGGCTATGTCAAGCAACAGGCTTTGAACTGTGGGTTAAGCCAATCAGTGCTGCAGTGGCTTGTTTGAGTGCGTCTGATCTCCAGTCATGGTATCAAAAGGCGAAGGTGAAGAAAAAGATTAAGTGTGCTGCGCAGGGCCAATGAGAGTTTGGAACAATCGCTATCGAGCACACACATGCGCAAATCCGCATAAATACAAAACACACACATGTTCGCTCCGCTGCAAATATTCCAGCAGCCAGACGTAAAACCCTACTAAACTCCTAACGACAGTCTCCAAGCAGATTAAAGCTCGCACACCCAAACCCAGCGCTGTGCTGTCAGCAGACAGAGGGTGTTGATCAAGGCCAGGCCGAGGCTCGCTCTCATCGGCTTTTATTCCAGAGAGGGTGGTCAAGTCGGCATCGGCCTAAACCTAGAGCGGGATCAACAGAAAAGACAAAGAATAATAATTTGCTTGCGTTGGATTGGCTAGCTTGCAAGGGTTAAACATGAGTGGATTAGACAGCCAGCACACATCCGTTTCCATACTGTAATCCTCTTAGTGCCCACTCCTAATGTGTTTTTATATCATTCCTATCTCTCACCGAGGTGAAATATCAGATTAGTTACCCAGCTTTGAGTATATCACATTACATTCTTATCTAACAGCGAACGAACGTGAGGGAGAGACGAGTAAAAAGAAAAAGCAAGAGGAGACCATGCCACCTTTAAGAAATACCTGCAAACGAGCCCCTCCCACTCATCTCCCTCTTTTTTTTTTTTTAGATGGTTATGGGAGTTAATCTCTAAAATAGGTGATTTACTTATGATCCTCAGATTTACTGGCGGATTAGGCTCCCCTACTCCTTTGTTTACCAGCGCTGGCAAAGATCACCCCTGAATTCAGAGAAGTGGCAGCGTGCAACACTCTGGGATTGTTCGCGTATCTATCGCTACGTGTGCATGGGCAGACATTTCTCTGATGTTCCCCATAGGAAAAGCTGTGTGAGGCAATTCGGCCCTCCTCTCTTGTCCTGGGAGCCCACCCTGAGGCAGAGAAAATCAGCCAGCCCAGAATATGCGCATGCAGCACGAAGAGATTAGTTAAAGCATTTACTGCAGCTCAAAGCCAGATTTAAAATGCTACGGTATCTCTTTTTCAGTCACATCTATCACAAGCGCCACCGTTTCAGTAAACAATGGCGAACGATGTTGGCCTTTCGCACCCACGATTTATCTCTTCTGATGGGGAACAACTACTGCTCTGGCCTTTTTGATCAAAAACTGAAATCACTTTGGTCTCAGTGAGGTAGCACGACTGAATAAAAACAGCCGCAATTGATGTTAAAACAAAGACTCTGGCACATGCCATTCAGACGCTAACACTTAAATGATGTGTCCCTGAGCGCTCTTGTGTGACATTTTAGCTGTGAAAAGGAACAAGTACTGCATATACAGTAATGCGTGTGAATGTATACGACATTCATTCGCCTTGAAATTCAAGGTTTCTAAAACCGAATTCATCTTCTCTGCATATTTGTGCACACACCTACACATACTTTTATAAAAGAGTACAGGTCACCTGTTCAACTGCCGCTCCCCTTCCTACTCAAACTAAGCTTGGAGAGGTGATCCTGTTGACGCATAAGTGTCCTAATAGGTAAATGCACAAACATGCAAAGAAAGCCATTCACATCTACTGTTATATGCATGCCAGTGATGCCCCATTTATTAGCGGACGTAAATTTCAACCATAGCTAACAACACACCTTCTCATCATTTCAAATTTAGTTTCACGGTATTGCTTCGGTGCAGCCTTACAAAAAAGGCTGTCAGTGTTATTCCAAAGTTGGCATCATCTGGAGTGTTTGCAAGTGCTAGTGTCATCTGAAATTATCGTAAATGCTAGTTCAGAACTGGAGATGGTAGAAACAGGAATGCAAAAGGTGACTCACACCTGCTGTTCAAAAGAACAGTCATTTTAACCTCTATTATTAATAATCGTTATTGATGTCAGAGAATAGGGAGACAGTGCTTAACTTTTTTATATCATCGCATTATTTAAGAAAAAAATCAATATGAGTACTCTGTGGTACTGTTTTACACGGAAACGGATTAAAAGGAGTTTATCCGTGTGTCTGTGAGTTCTTAGAAAGTATTATGTAGCAAAATATCATAGCAGCACAGACATCAACCTTACAAAATGTCACTACAATAATTATATCAAATCAAGGATTCCTGGGGTGTTCTGTCTCTAGAAGGATCTAAAAACAGCAGGGGAATGTCTTTGTAACCTCTAGTGATGCCGAGTTTGACAAAATATCTCCTGTATTTGGAGTATATTCTGGGATGAAACAGTTGACAAAAAAGACAAAGAAACGCATCAAAAATTTAGAGCTGTCTTTCTTACTGCATCCGTTCACAATGGGCTGTAAATAACGCTTTTGGTTGGGTAATATGTTCTGAACTACTCTGTTGCTGTCAAAAAAGCACGCTGTTTGGAAAGACAGCCGAAATGTCTCTCCTTTTTATGTTGTGTTTGTATATGTGTGCCTGTGTGTTCCATTAGACTCTAGCTTTGGGAAAATTACATATGAACAAAACAACTGTTGACACTGAGGGAATTCTATTCGTCTGCACAGCCCACACGTTGGGACCCGAGGGTCTCGAAACCCTGTGATCCTCCCTTGTCCCTGAGGGATGAGTAAACATTGGCTGCCATTGATAGTGAAGGAATTCCCATAACCCGAGGCCATCCCATCCTCCCGTGCGTGCTAATGCCTGTTACCTGCAAAGCCAGATAATGAAGCCAGCAGCCATCTCCGCCACAATTACCTCGCGAGAGCCAATGTTTACGAATGCACCTCGCCCCGAGGACATGCCTGGGTGGGGTGGACCACCTCAGATAAAAAGCAGGGGATAAAAATAGACAGATCAATCTAGTAAAAGCCAGCCCACGACCTATTCTTAATGTGGATATGCACAATGGGACTTCCTACCCTCTTAAGGAGCAAATATATTCATGCACGCTCTATCTACTTGCATTATCAAGTCAAGCCATAAGCTAGCCTTGCTTGTATACTGCTTCTACTGATCAAAGCTTAACAAAAATCGCATACAGAGAGTTTGCGGAGAGGTAAAGAACTAGAAAGAGAGGGGTAGAGAGAAAATGGAAAATACGTACAAAAACCACAATCTGCTCAGAACAGACTTTTCAATACTGGATGTGCAATTAGCGCACACTAAACAGCATGCCATGCCTCTCAGAAGCTATTTCCTTAATCCGTACAGCGGGGAGGAGAATGATCCTCCCAAGGAATGAAATCTCTATATCCCTCCGTTTGCAGTACAGGAGCTATCTGCACTGAAAACTGCCACCTTCTCATTGGCCCTTAAAGCACCTTAATAGCTTGAGGCATTATACGGGCTAATTTCCATATTAATTTCTTTCTTCTCCGCCTTCGCCTTTAATTCTCGCCCTGGCGTGAGCTTCGTCCAATGGCAGAAGGGCAAATTGCATTGCGGGGTACATGTGTGGAATCTAAAAAGTCAGCCGAGACACCTCTGAGAACGACGCTCACGTAAACAACACAGAAGCCATTTATAACTCTCCTTTGGGTGGAGGGAATTGGATTGACAGTAGTCCCGGCGGACAGCTACCTTTATTGATATCACAATCCAGATAGAAAAAAAACTGCAATTCCTTGTCACATCGTCTGGACGGGGGACTCTGTTGGGGCCTGGTTGGCAAAACCTCCCCGGTTACAGCACACTACATGGAGCTCCTTTCTGGCAATGTTTGTCTGAGCTCTCTCAAGGGTTTGTTGTAAGCTGTTGTAGACAGCAAACATTATGAGATGTGGAGGAAAAATATGAAAAAAAAGGGAAAATTGATATATGTGGTGGAGTGTGTAATACACCTATATCACCTGTCCAATATTCTGCAACATCAATATTTGCTGCTATGACAGGAGCTGGCACTGATTGTTGCATTTAATACATTTTTAATGCCCTTTTTTCTGAAATGTAGGGTTTTTTTTACACTGCAGGTATGTGTTTGGGGGGGGGGAATAACTAAAATTGCCAAAGTTCGCTAGGTTAGTAGCAATAAATCTTTGAAATACGAGTTGTGCTTCAAGCAATAAGTAACAAATAAAATAGATACTGCATATTCTACTTTATTTATTTCTGGGAAATAGTTTAATGGCTCTCAGACCTACACTGCTGTGTAGTTTTCTAAATGACTTTTTTTGTACTGCAGTCTATTATGGTAGTATTTAATATTTCAGATTGTTCCTTAACCTTGCAAAAGCCTGGGATAATAGTAAGCAATATATATATACACTTTAAACAAACATATAAATATTTATTTAACTAGTTGTCACTTCTAATAATATTTTAAAACTATTATATTTAAAGGATAATAATTAATGCTCTATATAAAAGAATATTTTATAATAATAATAATAATAATATTTAGCAATAAACCCCAAATTAATGCCTAAAATCAGTGAGAAATTATAGCTGATTAACAAGGGTGTAGAAACATCTAACCATGATTATAAGCCTAAAACAAAAATTTTTCCTCAATTTCTCTCAAAAAACACAACTGAAATGCAGCATTTCATGGTTACGGCAAGTACACTGTAACATTGCGCGGATAGCTTGTTACTTTATCACTGCATATCTAAAATGTGCTTTCAAAAATGTTCATATGATCTTGTTTAAGTGGGTGGTTTTTGGCAAGAATAAATTGCAAAGTAGACAAGGCTTTATGATGATAGTAAGACTAGGTTTATATAACAGGTGCTGTTTGACCCTGGTGTAAAAACCATATCAGCATGCATTCAAAAAGAACTTTGTGTCATTAAATAGGCTGATTATATAAAGCACTCAAAACCAACACCATCCCTGAGCATAGCGTTTTAATTTATCTAACGATTTCTCTTGACCTGTAAGAGCACATAAACACGCTTCCATTCAGAGCGATGACTTGCACTCTACCCAATACATCTTTCTTTTTTTCTGTGGATTAAGCTAACAATTGACTGGAGAGAAGATTTGCAGTAATATGAGGGATAAAGCTGGCCCAGCTACTCAAAAATATATATTTAGATATTAGATTAGACAGCCAGATTTAGAGAAGAAAAATAAACAACAGCAATATGCCATTTGCTGGTAAGCCCTTGCGAATAAATACACTTGATGTCACATATGTTCTCTACACATACTGTCAAGCTGTGCCCAAGACCAATTCAAGTCTGTACCCTGTTTTTGATTATACTTTCACCCCCCATTGTGCTTTCATTTACCTGGAATGATCTAAACAGAACACAAAAGACACAGGCTCACAAAGCTCCTTTACAAACATACAAAAAAAAAAATGTCTGAAGTGGCCTAATGGCTTATAGTCCGCTAATTTGTCTTGACTAGAGAACAGCTGTAAACACACACCCAGGGGGATGAGGGCTGATAAGCTCTCCATCCTGCTGATGCTATCAGACAAAGGGCTGCCCCACCCAGGGCTGCACATTTCCAGGTGTTTTAGCCTACATGTTCTGACATCAATCAGACCCTGGGCTAAGAAAAAGGATGAAAAATAATCATCGAATCATACTAACTGACCACAGAACAGGTGATTCCAAAGGTAACAATATCGCACTTGCGCTGACTGCTAAACAAAGGCCACTGATTTCTGCGTATAGGGCTAATCAGGGTTGGAGTTTCAGTCTCTCATGGTGTATTGAACACATGATCATGCTCATTGTCTAGGTGGTGTGAGGTGAGAAAAGAATGCTAAACATTAGCGCACCAATGAAAGATTAGGAACTTTAGAAACCGGGCCTTTCAGAGGTCTTATCATTTGATGCTGAAAGCCTGTGAGCTTAACGTTTGAAATCATAATGTGGTTTTCGTGGCTTCTATGCTGCATTCCTTTCGGTCAGTATGTTGGATATTCCAAACTGTTGCTTGGAATGCTCAGATGCAGCATAAGGAAACAAAACGGCATGGCAGGGCTCGTTTTGCAGGTGTTTGATTGTTTTGGTCTCAATTCTCAAAGCCACCTAATGTGTGGGATACAGTGCTATGCATGGCTTCCATTTGCTTTCCAGGTGTAAAATTATGACTCATTTACACCTAGATCTCTGAAAACAGATTTAGAAGTCCAGTGCAGGAACTCTGACTCATGCATGCAATATTGGGTTTACTAGTTTTTACTCTAAATTCGATCCTAGTAATGTTGTAGCCTTAATTATATTATTGGCTCCTAAAGCACAGGCTACCCCAACATAAAAAAAAAAAAAATCTGTACTTGTACTTAATAAATAATTAAAACATTTTAATAACACTTTAGTTTCACACAAGAATAATATGCATACAGGTTTGATGATCATATCAGCCAATGAACTATTCCTTTAAGTTTATTTTGGCAGAATATATTGTTGAGCTTTCAAAGCTCATACCATTAAGAGGTACGTATTAAAAGCCATTACATCAATTACAGAGACATGAGTCTTACAGGGATTAAATTTACCATAAAGATGGTTGAACTGCATGTATTAATTGCTATCTAAATGCTGAAATATCCAAATTAATCTTGCATAAATAGAGCACAGTGCTCTTAAACACGTCATGCTAAAAGCAAATGGGATGTTGGGTTACTAATTATTAGTCTCAATTGCAGCCGTCATAAGTTCCACAATGAAGTGTGAATACAGCTCAATCTTGTTTGGGCCTAGAGTGGAGTGAAATCTAATTGGTTGCAGCTGTGCCGAGTGCCCGTTACAGTGATGAATCCGACGACGTGACTGGCACCACTGTGTACATTTCATCCCTCGAGTATTCCCTCTCCAGCTCGTGCTGATAGCATGCCTTTGACATTATGGGGGCAAGCTGGCCATATTATTTAAATAACTTAAAATGACTAATTGCTAATTTAGTGTTAATCTAATAGCAGAGTACAAGCTGCAAGTCTAAATACATGCAAACACATCTTAGGCTTATTTTTCAAAAAGCTATTCAATTTTGCACATGTTGTTCACAATAAAAATGAGATATCTTCAAAGTACAACATCTGTAAAAACATGACAATATACGCTGTTGGAAAATGATGACTAAAGCAAATGGTTTGCTGGTATTGTGCCAGTCTTTACTCAGGCTGTGTAAACAGTTGCCAACAACAGTTAACAGCAGTTTCATTTCACACTATAAACAATTTTTTCTTCCTAATGAAATCTTAAATACAGCCATCGCTAAAACCTCTCAACGCCTTATAATAGCTTTTAGAAGCTCCAGTGGAAACAGTTTTTGCATTTAATGTTAATATCATGTACCAACAGTTAAATAGTTCTCCATCCACTTGCACTACCTAGCTGTGGCTAAATGAAAAAAAGAAGGCGAAGCTGGAAAATTATTCCTGTGTATTTTATTGTCAATAAAACATTTAAGGATGCGCTTCAAGGTCCTCATCAGCAATGCAGGGTAGTTCGGCTCAATAGACCAAATCTTTTATCGTGACCTCTGCTTAGCAGTTTGTACCAGACACAGCGAGAGACAGGAGATGCTAATAGTGCTCAGTGAGTCTCTGGAAACAAATAAATATCCTAATATATATATATGCATACAAAACAGCAGTAAAAGATTTAGACACAGACCCAAACAATGTGCTAAAAATGAATCGTCTGTAATTCAAATCCCTTCTCGGAGTAAATAAAACGACTGCCCTTTGTCACTCAATTCTACCAAGAGACAAACAGCGAGCATTTCAATATCGAGAGCTCCATCATTGATGCAACAGTGCCCTCCCAGCTTAGCAGGGGGGCCCAGACAAAAAGAGAATGCTTTAAAACTATGTATCAAGGCACAGATAGCAGGGCAAGGCAACGCTGTAGATGGGCCTGTCAGTCATCTCGCTGCCTGCTTCCAGCCATGATCATTAGAAGAAATCAAATGCCTAAAATACACTAAGATGAAGACCAAAATGGAGTTGTCCTTTTTGGAGCCACATCCATGCAAAGAAAGAGCCTCCATCTTGTCTGCATTCAAATAAATCACACACACACACAGACTTTTTTTCCAATGGACACGTGTAGGTTTGAGTCTCACTGAGAACCTATGCTTTTCACTGCTGCACACAGGGTAATAAGGCAGCAACATATCGGCCGAGCTCAGATATTCCTTTCAAATTGAGCAGAAGGGACTGGCTATAGAAGTGTGCCATGCTTTAGCAGCAAAATATAGCATCAAATCAGTTATTCTCTATGTACTGTGGAAAGTGTTGGCTCAAGGCTTGGAGCAAAAAAAGTGTCTTAAAGAAGTTCAAAACCACTGCATGATTGAGTGGCTCCCACTGCACAAAGTAACTTGGGCTACAGCCTGTGAGCACCTTTGAGCTGCTTTACTTAGCAATTCACACAAAAGGCCCTAACAGTTAGAGGGGTATTTGGCTGAGAACAATACAGCAACAGAGCTTTTCATACGAAAAAATATCTGAAGAGCCAAGAAAGACAGTTGCACTTCCTCTTCTTGTTTTTTCCACCCCTCCACCTTCATTTCCAAGAACTTCAAAGCATTGGTTTGGTATGCAATGTTATTATTTATTTGAGAGCCACTGCTGCTTTTTTGATGCAGGGTCCATTTTACACTGGGCTGAATTCACTTTGATGGTCATTTCTCTTCCATTACAATGAATGAAACGCAGCAATATTATAACCACCATCTATATGCATCATTTACTGTTGCAGAATCAAAGCCGCCAAATGCCGTTGCCATATCACAAAGGATAAGGCAATCAGAAAGGCTTTTAAGTGTTTGCACACACACATAAAAAAACAACAAATTCTTAGTTTGAGCGTACTATATTTGTAATAGCAGTGCATGCACAAAAACTCAATTTGGAGCACAATGCATTCTGGTGTGCGTTGATGTTGCCAAAACAGCTAAATCTATTAACCTTGATGTCAAAGTGAAGGTGTGTGTCAAAACCTGTGTGCTCACATGATGACAAACGATGTCAAGGAGTCCATTGCACACATACAACTGAATTTTATTGATGAAAGACAACAATCATCCTTTTTCTTCAACATGAAGAATTTATTTGAAGGATAGAACTAGTTGACTAGGTGAAAATACACCTTCAGTATCTTGATTTGCCTTGGAAGCTTGGCAAGTTTCAACAGTCAACGGAGCAATAGGTTGACAGCTGTCCCTAAAGCATTGCAAGCTGGAAACAAACATGAACTGGAATATTTAAAGATGATGACATCTGTGCTTGCTCATGAATATGAGTGCTTGAGAACTTGCACGGCTGCATGGCACACAAAGAAGCAATGCCTCTGTGGTTAGTTAACCTCATATGACGTATTCAGACATTTCAAGTGAAATGACACAAGACAGAAGTAAAATCTTATGGATTCCACCCCTTAGGAATATACAGCACTGATTACTTGCGTTAGTGTTTTTTCTATTAACAAACTAACTAGCGTACCTAAGATATAAGACTAGGCTAATATGTAATCTTTTTAAAACATTTGTCAACTAAAAAAAACGTATACAAAATATTTAGGAACCAGTATATGTTTTCACATTTGTGTTTTTAATTTTCCAATATTTATGTCTGGCAAATAACAAATAAACAAACAAAAAACTACTGTCTTAATATATGAGGTGAAAGTGGTGTCGGCCGCTAGGTGTCAGCCTTGTGACTTTAAACACTATTTACTTTCAACATTTTGTCATGTGTGCACATGACGCCTGACTCGTTGTGCATGTTCATGAGACATATACAGATGAATATAAAAAATATAAACACGCGCAGGAAGCCAATGCCAAAGACTGCATATGAATATTCAGTCACACAAAAAGCAAAAACAAAAGCAAAAAAAAAAAAAAAGTTTACTAACAACAACAATAATGTCATCATTATTCATACTATTATTATTACCCAAATCTAATAGCATTTCATATCATGTTACGACCGGGCGCGCCTTTATGTCTTGGTGTGTTTGTGTGTCAGAGAGAGAGAAAGAGAGAAAGAGAGAGAGAGAGAGACGGATATTGATATGTTATGGTCGTCATCTGTGAGGGAAACGAAAGGAAGCTCTCTAAAAGATTCGCAATTAGCGCATGATCCAAACGCAAACAGTAGTGTTTATATAGAGCTTCCATTCTTAGGCATGTATGTCATTAATATTTCTTAACACGGCTACTGCCATATTTAATCACTAGAACTAGCGCAACACGTGAATAACCTTTAATATCTTATTAAATATCGTACAGACAAGTCAATAAATACGTACTTGCCGAAAGTAAACGTGTAAGGTGTATTATGACGTGGATAATATTTTACTCAGAACTGGCGAATCTAAAAAAACATTTTTTTTTTTTCTGCCAAAGAATACAATTGACATTCTGTGTGCTGAAGGATCATTTCTGTCATCCGGTCAATAGGCACGCTGCACCCAGCGGTCAAGAAAATATCCACTTGAATAATTGAATAGGCTATATATTGCTTTTAAATCATTAAACCCATCATTACCGTATTCTAAATTAGGGTAAACTTAAATCTAGATCAAATTAAGTTATGTTCAGAACAAAAAAAAGTTTATGGAGGAAACCATGGCAACAGCAGACCACTGGAGAGCCTAGTGTAGGACGAGCCATTAAACAAAACAAATAAAATGAATTCTGTATTTTTAAATAGCCTATATCAGTTATATAAAACATATAAGAACAACTTTTTTTGTTTTGTTTAAAAATACATATCTATATGCTTTGTGAACTCCAATTAATTGCGCCCCCAGCATTTCTCACGGAAATTCCTTAGAAACAGATTACCCTCCCAATAGTCAATAATTGTATTGACAACCTGTATGTCCTGACATAACTAGAACGGATAACATACACTGTGCGTGGCATGAACTAGAGCTAGCCGACAGAGTTCATAGCTGTAGTTTGCCCCACCCACCAGCAAATCCAGCTCTCCAGTGTAACCTCTGATTGGCTGTGGGGATTGCGGGTCCTGAGACTGAGCGCGAGACACTGAGCTGTGCATTCGACAGTATGCGCTGAAGATGCGCGCGGAGCGTTTACCTCAGTGAGCAACATTTAAGAACTATATCAAGAACTATTTCGTTTCATCCAGAGGCTGGATATTTCAGACCGGACGCTTTTATTACGCCGAGAAGAGCCCAGCTTTACTTGCAAATGCTTGGTTTTTCTTCACTGATCTTTTCTCAGTGTTTTATACGGATTTAGTTTCTTTCTTTCTGGACTAAGGCCAGCTGAAATACCTTCATACAAGAAATTTACGCTTGCTGAAAGAAATCTTCAGTGGACAAGGCACCCACCTCTTGCTCGACTGGGAATATAGTGGACTGGACTGATAGCCTATTTCATTAATATTGGTTTGCCATATTGTTCCAGTTTCAGAGACTGGACTGTTCTCTTTTTTTTCTGAAATTGGAATCTCTGTGGTTTCAGTTGGATATGTGCATGGACATAAATGCGGATCAAGGAGGAGGCATCCTAACTTCACATTATTATATGGATTGATTGACCATGAACGATGTTTTAAACTCAATTTCAGTCTAAGTGGTCGTCACGAATCATGATACCGAGAGCAAATATTTTTGAATTGGATTCTTCTTTTCATTCATTCACAAGTTGAGGACCGTCCAGCGAACATTTAGCCTACATTTGTACTGATTTTTTCCCCACTAGCTCAAAATGGTCGGTTTACATCTCGGTTACCCTGAATTACGCAAATGTTCTTGTTGAAGCCATGTTTTTCGTTCACAATGTTTTCACATTCTCTATATGAAGAATTATTCACCAGTTTTCTTCGTATTTTTTCTCAAAAAAATAATGCTAGACATGGGTGGCCTGATAAGATTTCGATCAAGTAAATGGAAGTAATCAACTGCGTAATCAGTAAGTCAGATGAATTTCATCGCAGATATAAACATTTTCGTTCATTTTAAAGGATGCCTACCAGACTGTGATTTTATTCCTTTGACTTGTTGGGAGTTTTTCGTACGTCCGACCGAACGTGCATAAGTTTAAATGTTAATAAAAAATCATGCAAATGAGCGCGTGAAGGCAGACATCAACAGGTACAATGCATTCCAAGGACATGGATTTCGTACAAATGTTTTTGTGCTTTCTCTTGTGCTGGACTGGAGTCGATGCCGTTTACAATTTGAAATACACAGTGGAAGAAGAGCTGCGTGCAGGCACAAAGATAGCCAACGTGACGGCGGACGCAAAAAATGCGGGTTTTGCACTGGGAAACCGACAGCCTTATTTGCGGGTTATCTCCAATTCCGAGCCGCGATGGGTTAATCTGAGCCCTGCCGGACTGCTTATCACAAAGCAAAAAATTGATCGGGACGCTGTTTGCCGACAGACACCGAAGTGTTTTATTTCGTTGGAGGTGATGTCGAACTCGATGGAGATCTGCGTGATTAAAATTGAGATTATCGACGTAAACGACAACGCGCCCCGCTTTCCCACCAACCACATTGACATAGAAATCTCGGAAAACGCCGCTCCCGGTACCAGATTTCCCCTAGAGGGGGCAAGCGATCCGGACTCCGGGAGCAACGGCATTCAGACGTACACAATCACCCCGAATGATATTTTCGGTCTTGAGATTAAGACGAGGGGGGACGGCTCCAAAATCGCAGAACTTGTGGTGGAAAAGACTTTAGACAGAGAGACGCAGTCTCGTTACACGTTTGAACTCACCGCGGAGGATGGTGGAGACCCCCCAAAGTCTGGGACAGTGCAACTTAACATCAAAGTCATTGACTCGAACGATAACAACCCCGTTTTCGACGAGCCAGTATACACTGTAAACGTGCTGGAGAACTCTCCCATTAGCACCTTAGTCATAGACTTGAACGCCACGGATCCAGATGAAGGAACCAATGGCGAGGTGGTGTACTCATTCATAAACTTCGTGTCCAACCTGACCAAACAGATGTTTAAGATCGACCCCAAAACAGGCGTGATAACTGTGAATGGCGTTTTGGACCACGAGGAATTGCCCGTCCACGAAATAGACGTACAAGCCAAAGACCTGGGTCCGAATTCAATCCCTGCCCACTGCAAAGTGATTGTCAATGTAATCGACATCAACGACAACGCGCCAGAAATAAAACTGTTGTCAGAAAACAGCGAGATGGTAGAGGTGAGCGAAAACGCTCCTCTCGGATACGTAATAGCCCTGGTGAGAGTCTCAGACAATGATTCAGGAGCGAATGGAAAAGTGCAGTGCAGACTGCAGGGCAATGTGCCTTTTAGACTTAACGAGTTTGAGAGCTTCTCTACCTTACTTGTTGATGGCCGTCTGGATAGAGAGCAGAGAGACATGTACAATTTGACCATTCTAGCCGAGGACAGCGGGTACCCCCCGCTCAGAAGCTCGAAATCTTTTGCAGTGAAAGTAACGGATGAAAACGACAACCCCCCGTACTTCACCAAGCCACACTATCAAGCCATGGTCCTCGAAAATAACGTCCCAGGTGCGTTTCTGCTGGCGGTGTCCGCCAGGGACCCTGACCTGGGCATGAATGGCACCGTGTCCTACGAGATCATCAAATCGGAGGTGCGGGGCATGTCTGTGGAATCTTACGTTACCGTGAACTCAAACGGCGAAATATACGGCGTTAGGGCTTTTAATCACGAAGACACGCGGACCTTTGAGTTTAAAGTCTCTGCGAAGGATGGGGGAGATCCATCTTTGACCAGCAACGCCACCGTGCGCATTGTTGTACTGGATGTAAATGACAACACACCTGTGATGACCACCCCGCCCCTGGTGAACGGCACCGCGGAGGTGTCCATTCCTAAAAATGCTGGAGTTGGTTATTTGGTTACACAAATAAAAGCTGATGATTACGACGAGGGGGAAAACGGAAGGTTAACGTATTCAATTTCAGAAGGAGACATGGCATACTTTGAAATAGACCAGATAAACGGCGAGGTGCGAACCACAAAGACGTTTGGGGAGAACGCGAAACCATCCTATCAAATAACCGTGGTGGCGCACGACCACGGCCAAACTTCTCTATCGGCCTCTGCCTATATTGTCATTTATCTCTCTCCTGATCTCAATGCTCAGGAGCAAATCGGACCCGTCAACCTGTCTCTCATTTTCATCATTGCCCTGGGTTCTATTGCAGTCATCTTGTTTGTCACAATGATCTTTGTGGCAGTCAAGTGCAAAAGGGATAACAAGGAAATCCGAACATACAACTGCAGGTACCCAAACAATTTTTGATACATCTGTTTTACAGCTAGTTCAGTGTGCGAATTATTCACTGACCCACAAAAACGAACAAGAATCAAGCAAAAGGCCTAACCATAAAAGTCCTATTGCGCGAAACGCTTGCTCACGAACAGAAATGGCGTTCGCCTGAGTTGGTAACCATAGCAACAGTACGTTATTGGAGGTCAGTATAGAACATTGGCTAAACATAAGAAGGCATACTGTTTGTAGCATCACATTTAACATTAATAACTTTATTGGAGTATTTGCATATCTTAAAACAACAACAGCGAAGTTTTTTTCAGTTATTTTATGTAACTCAGGGAACGAACGGAGCCAAAGAACAATTTTTGTCCTAAAACAGACTAATCTTTAATAATTGCAAATTTTATAGACAAATGTGAAATTTTAGGTAAATGTAAGAATGTATAGGCCTAAAAATATGTGTTGTATTTACTAGTGGATATTCAAGCATCACTTATTAGGTCAGACCTCACCAACCCTCCTATAATTCGCACCCTGGTCTAGTTATCAGGCTTAAAATTATTATTTTTTACTGGAAATTAATAAATGCTCAAGCATACCGTGATTGAGACATAAAGAGAGAGCATGTTTGATGTGTATCTTGGCTGTGCACGCGCTGTGTCTTCAACTGTGCATGTGCTTCAGGCCTTACTCCGCTGCTGTCATTGCTGATAACAGAAGGAAACATAACAGGAGATCATTGCACTTGTTCATTGTGATTATTACCTATATGCCATGGTAAATATTACAAAAAGGTAACATATACTCATCATGATGATATGTATGAGGAGACCCTTAAAATAAATATATG
This sequence comes from Enteromius trimaculatus, assembly GCA_032361065.1. Taxonomy (NCBI): domain Eukaryota; kingdom Metazoa; phylum Chordata; class Actinopteri; order Cypriniformes; family Cyprinidae; genus Enteromius; species Enteromius trimaculatus. Next base: position 10,939,028 of record JAUMHP010000065.1, read on the forward strand.
GCACTAATAAAAATTCAGATATACTGTAATAGCATAACAAAACAAATATTTTACACCACTAAAATGTCACAGTAATTTGACATTTTAGTTGATTTGGAGTTTTCAGTTACGTAAAGTTTTAGGTAAGCTGTCTTTATAATCCAAATCAAAGTGGCAGAAGAAAAAAAAGCTTAAATTTGATTGAATTTAAGTTGATTTTGTTTGTTGCTATTATTTCTTTTTACTGTGTTGTTGCCACTAAGACGTTTTTAAAAAGTACACAAGATAAGTCGTCTAAAATCAGAAATGAACCATTGCTTGATGACAGAAGGGTAAGCACAGGCCTTTCCTCATACACACTATCTGCACTGAGACTGGTGTTTGCATAAATTATTGGTGTAATTTTATGACCTTTAGGTCCTCTCTCAAAATTGACTGGTTGCTCAAATTTAGAGATTTTATTTATGATTTGGCAACATATTATGGCTGTGATCGTAGAGGTCACTAAATCAAACTACAATAGCAAGGCCATGGCAACCAAATGTTACTGTCAACGATCACGCTATCATGAAAATAATTACACTCGTAAAGGGTAAATTATGCAAATGTATAGCACGATAATAGTCTTTGACACATGGTGTGTAGGGGAGAATATTATTTTGTTAATCTACTGTAGTATGAATACTTATCAATCTGTAAGATTGGCCACTGTGTTGATTTCCCTCTGCTACATTACCACTCAACATTTCCATATAAATTGCTTTTGCAAATTTAACCTGAAACCATTACCATATTTTTTTACCACAAATTGTTGTTGACGTTTCTGTCTTGTAATGCAACAGCATACAGTAAATGATCCATCTTAACAGAGACGTATGGAAGTGAACATTTTCAAGAAGGCTAGATCGTGATCACGATGGTTAGGCAGGCAGAGTATCTACCTCGCCATGATCGGAAGATGGTTAGAGATGGCCTGTGTTTAGATTGCTGTCGTTAACATTTATTTTCCTCTCCAGATAGAAACCTGATGGAGGCTTTCAGCTCTCCCAACAGGGGGTTAGTGAGAGTGCTTGATACGGTTTTCTTCAGCTATGCTCACTGACTCTCCTTTCTGGCTCATCTGAGATTCTTTGGATTGGAGCCAAACACATATGACCAAACAGACCATAGAGACATGTGTTTATTAACACAGTTAAATAAAATACACTGGTGCTGTTGCAGTTCACAGAAGCAAAATGTTTTTAATAAAACAACACAGACAACGACGTCCAGTAATATTAGTTATGATAATTAACATCGTACTGTACCTATATAGACCCTTTATTAAGTAACCGGGCTTCTTAAATATTTTTTTCAATATCATAATAGTAATTTTTTGACCAGCTATTAAGCATGCCTTGGACTGCCTAACTTTTTTTTTTTCTGGGCTTCAACTCGCACAAAGTAAAAAAAGAAAAAAAAAAAGAAAAAGCTTTTAGATGCCTCCTAAAAAGATAAGGTCCTGCACCGTTATCATTTTTCCGAGCCAGAAAAAAGTAAGGAGCAGGGAGACACAGCCTGAATCCAAATGAAAGGCACAGAAAGAGGAGCTTTGTGTTTGTGCAGGCAGAGCGAGCGTACCATTAAGCCTAAGCCGTACGTTAGGGCGAATGTGTGCCCTTCAGAGGACATAAAAAGAAATAAGTGTAAGATTGTTTCAGGCTATAAGATCTAATGATCCTCATGGGAAAAAGCGAGAGGGGTCAGTGGAGAATAGCTAAGACAAAGATTGTTTACTACACCGACTCTCCTTCTGAGTGCTCAAGTTTAAGTTTAGATTGCAACCCAAGCATCCTTTGGGGCAAGATCTCAAAGTTTCTCATTTACTGTGATTAGAATCAAAACCCTCAAATCAAGTTAGCAGTAGCCACAGAGCGTAGCTCAGAGAATTGAGATTCACAACCCACCTGCCAGCGGGTTTATTTGTAACACGAGCGAAAAAAAAGCAGACGAACGCCAGCCTAACTTTGAATATTATTGCTTATGCTCGCAATGACGCTTGCTATCATTTGTCGCTGTGTGCGCTTCTGTGGTTTGGCATGTTTGCATCGTGTATGTGTTTGTGACAAGTCGAGCCGCCGAGCATGGAAATACAAACAAATGAGAGACGTCGGCTCCATTGGCGGCCAGGGAGTCGCTCAAATGTGGCCGCTCTCTCTTGAATATGGGTCTGGCACCTCAGCCCGAGCCAGGCCAGGACCTGGCGCCGGCTGTGCGTGCAGAGGGGAAGGCAGAGCACTGCTTTATTGAGTCTGTTCAGTTTCTTGTACCTGCGCAGGGTGGCGGAGTACTCCTACGGCAACCAGAAGAAGTCCAGCAAGAAGAAGAAGCTGAGCAAGAACGACATCCGGCTGGTGCCGCGGGACGTGGAGGAGACGGACAAGATGAATGTGGTGAGTTGCTCGTCTCTCACCTCTTCGCTCAACTACTTCGACTACCACCAGCAGACTCTGCCACTGGGCTGCAGGCGCTCCGAGAGCACCTTCCTCAACGTGGAGAACCAGAACTCCAGGAATGCCGCACCCAACCATGGCTACCACCATACCTTCACAGGGCAGGGCCCTCAGCAGCCTGACCTCATCATCAACGGCATGCCGCTGCCTGAGGTGAGATTTGCTCCAGTCTGCTCCATCCTTCAGCCTGCCACGGCTAACAGCGGCAAGGGAGGGTGGGGTCGAGGGAAATCAATCGCAGGGCCGCTAACCCAACCTGATAGATAGCTGTTACTTTTACTGGAATTTTGGGTGATTTGTGGTTGCTGTTTTTTTTTAACTGCAAGATAGGAAAGTTGAAATACTGTATGGTTACTTTTGACTAAGCCTTCAATGGTGCATCCATGCTTACATGCATTATTTGTCAGTGTTGGAAACCTAGGAATAGGTGTAGTAAAAAAGTGAGCAAGCCGCCATTGGACAGTTGCCAGAGTGGATTATTTGGCCACCTCTGTTTCTGCTCTCTCTTTGTCATGCTGAGCAAAAGAGCTGTAGCCTGAACATCTGCCAAACGCACTGACCTGGCTAATCGGTAGCGCTGCATGTAATTTTAGGTGCAACCACAACAATCACTGCCGAAACAACGATTGCACCCAAGTTCTTGATCTCCATAGGTGGCATGCAGTAGCTTGTTACGGATTTCTGAAATGTAAAGGCAATGTTACATCTGTTTGCAATAGACTTTATCGCAATTACAGTATAACCCGTAGTGCAAAAAAACAGGTTGCTTTAAAACCTTACTGGCAATTCAACAACAAAATAGGTGCTATGTAAACTTTTATAATGCATCTAATTTTTTAACGCTTTACATTTTTAGCTTCTTCGAGAGAATGATTTATCATATAGAGAAATACGATGGATCATGAAAATGTTGTATTTTATTTATTTATTTATTTAGTACTGCCCTGATTAAGCTCTCAAAATACAGTTATTATTTACACATTTTCACAAGACGGTTTATGAATAAATAAAACAGATTTTTCTGACAGTGCAGCTCTCTCAACGAGGAGGTGTACACTCTTGAAAAAGGATAATTAAACCAACTAATTATTTAGCCTCGTGGAAAATAAATTAAAGGTGCGCTTTGAATGCATTGCAAGTCACTTTGAATAAAAGCACCTGCTAAATGTATGAATGCAAATGTCTAAACATCTTACACATATTATGAAGGATGATACTAAATAATAAAGGCTTTATATTTACATGTATCGCAACTTTGTTCATGTAACTGCAGTGAGTGGTATGGCTGTTGAATTGTCAGTTGGTAAACAAAGAGACTGAGCACAGCACACATAAGGAGTTTCACTGCTGGCAAAATGAGATGTTAAATTTGCACCGATTCATTGATTGGCTGATCTCCGTTGTTTGCAAAGCCTGTGGAAACACGGTTAATATAGCACTTATATATTATAGCTGTCAGTATCGTGTCGGAGATATTTAAAATGCAACTAGTTAATGGAGGAATATTCACAGGAACCATTATCTAGTAGGTCAGACTACACAGAGGTTAACACAAGACTTAAAGCTGCACGCTGGCTGGACAAAGGAATTACGATGTGTAACAGCAAATGCAGTAGCTAGGCATGGTAGCGTAATCCTTTAATAAAACTACCTAAGCAGCAGGATTAAAGAACATCTATTTTTCTCAACTGATGAAAAGACAAAGAATTAACGGAGGGGGGTGGTGTGGGCTGAATGAGCCTGTAGATTGAGCGTGATAGTGGAATGAACTCTAATGCAAAGCTTTGTTGTTTCACTACAGCATTAAGAGAGAGAGAGTGAGAGAAAGAGAGAGAGAGAAGGCGTATGTATGCATCTTAATGTCAGATGTCAGGGCCCAGCACATTTTCCAATTTCATATAGGCCAGTGATTGGCCTGATAAAGGTGTGGGTTTATTTGTATGCTGGTTTCATCATGCACGGCGCCCCACCTGACATTGACAAACATCTCTGACCGCATTTCTGCATATTACTCCACCAGAGGCCAAAGACGGGCTGACTACAGTCGGCCATTTCCTTTTCCCCTTTGGTGTGACATTTACAAAACACAGTGGCTTCCCATTCAACATGCTGTATATGAAAAATGTTGTCAGTATAATTACGCATCCATTTATGTGGGGCATAATCAAATATCGCAGCTGTTAAATGACCGATAATAGCTTCGTCATGCATTACGAGTCTGGGCTTGGAAGCGTTTGACTCTACAAGTCAGGGTTTCCCAGAGGTCCGCTGAGGACACACTGGTTGGTACACAGTTGTGATTAACCGTGCATCTCCTTGCCCTGAAACTTCAAGGCCTTAGGGCTTTTTTCCAGCGTTTCGTGATTCAGACATGATTTTGAGATGTGGCTTGTTTGTTTACTTTACAGTCCCAGTAGGAAGCTTATACTCGAAAATTGTATGTTTGGAAGAGTGCTATGGCAATGTTCCGACAGGAGAAGAAATATTGCGCAGTTTTAATTAAAATTACACACTGCTGACTTATTGATAATGAAACTAATCTGATAATCTAGATAGTGGATGCACAGCATTTCATTTTACTGATAGCATGCTTTTGAAAAGCACATTTACGTGAACAACACCACAGCAGTGGAAGATACACCTTTCATCTACAGCCACCAGTGAACCAGAAACATAATAAAGCTGAAAGCCATTGTCAAAGATGAATCATTATTCGTTTAGCAGGCATTGCTTTACAAATAATACAAATTCCTATGATATGAAAATTTATGCAGTACAAAGAATAGCTACAAAAAATGGTAAACGATGAGTAGTTTAAAGGGAAAATATATACATTTTTAATTCATTTATCATTGCATATGTGCTACAAAATAGTTTAGGTCAGAAATAACGTGTTCAGCATAGAATATGCAACATTAATTCATTGACTCCAATACTCGACTAATGGATTTAAAAGAGACACCAGATTATGTGGCTTATTAATGCTAATGTAAAGTCATTTATTAATGCTAATGTGCTACAAAACATGCAGGATAAAGGATGAAAGATGCTTAGACAAGAGCTAATAAAATAATTATGGGGGGAAAAAAAATAGAGTTAATTTACAAATGCTAATAAACTGTACAAACAGTACAGTAAAATACATAAAGTGATAACAGTAATTTGTATTTCATGGCTCCAGGTAAGCTCTGTGTTTATGATACTGACTCTCTGGAGATGGTTCTGTGGTTCCAGTCCCTGAGGAGCCAAACACATTGTTTTCAGAAAGCCGTGTGGTTAACCTGTCTTTGGTTGTCTCTAAAATAAGGTCCAGGCCATAATAGAGATGCGGCTCTCTAGCTGATTATACAAGATCAGTAGCGATTCATGCAGCATAAGCATACATGACAGCCTGCTTAAACTAAAATGAGGCCGTGCTCCACCTGTGACACTGATAATAAGCTAAAATTCCACCAAGTATCGATCTGCTTGAAGAAAGCGTCCTGCTGCTTTATGCACTGAATGTGTTAAGGAGAATGTGAACAAAGAAAACGTAGTTATTTGGGTTTTTTTTTCTGTCAAAGAAAACCCCTCTTTAGTTTTGGAACAATCATTTAAGCACTGCTCGTCCAGATGCTAGCATTCTGTTACAGAAGAAATTAGCTCATAAATCCCTCTGCTAGCATATGGTACTCAGATACAGTTTAATATTTGAGATCAGCCTGTCAATAAGGATTGGTATATTTGTTTAGATTAATCTCTTATGTACCACAGTGATACAGACATTTAATGAACCAAAGCTTTGCGTCGATGTTATGTTAGTCCTGTTCTCCAGGGTGTCAAACTAATCTGTAGCATATCCATCATGCACTTACAGCTACACAATAAGGCTTGTCTGCACGAGACACATTTTCATGTCACTTTGTGTATACGAAGCAAAGTCATGCCACATAAACATAACACACATTCGCTTCATGTGCTGCCAATCATTTCAGCCACTTAGGACTTTGTCTAATGTTTAGACTCCATTTCTGAAGAGCGGCTATTTAATGCATTAGCGCTTATTAATGTAGTTAAAACCTTCGTTGGAGAACTTTTTGTTTACTAGAGCTACATTATCTGTTGTTTGCATACCCCTAATTGCAATTACCACATTTTTTTCCCCCCTCCATGTTTGCATGTTTACAATAGCCCCGCAGTCCTAAAATGTCACGCAAGAATTTTTATTTCTTCCCCATCATGCTTTGTTTTGTAGCTTAAAATGGCTTTTTAAAAAGCATTTGTTTCACCTTTCAGGTCAGGGTTTTGAAAATGTTTTGACTTAACTGAACCGCTGGGGTTTTGTGTTTCTCTGACTTTCGTCAGACTAAGCCAATTAATCATTCTAAATCCCATACACGATAAGGTAAAGGCCACAGCATGCTGCCTCCCTGAAGGGCTTTCAGAAAGCTTTACTGAACTGGGCTTGCTCTGATGAAGAACTTGGATTTAGCCACTTTCAATTAGGTGGGGAATTAATAAACCGAAAGAAAGAAAAGAAAAAGAAGTGCAGAAAAAAAAAAAAAAAAAAAAACTACACGGAACGCCAGCTACACCTAAACTTGAAATATTTTTACCAACTTGAGGTTTCCCGTTCTTTCTTTTATGTTATGTGCCAACGAGCAAAATAAACAGTACGAGAGGTAGAGCAGGAAGAAAAAGGATAAGGAAGTGAGAGATACGCCTTATCTCAAGCACCTTGCGATGCGTTCTGATTGGATTCTGGCAGATGAAGATGGGAGTTTTCAAAGAAGGTTATATTTGTAAGACACAGACTCTGCTGGCATTCTGCCTTCAAGAGTCGCCTACTAACAGGAACATTTCCGGATCTAATAAAAGGGCCACAGTTCCATTATAGTACGAATGTTCAGTCATTTGCTGAACTCTGATGTTCAAGTCAGACATTATTAGAGCGATATAGTCGAGCAATCGCATTCTCTTTAAACTGTTTTACTGTAGGCTGCAGATGAGGCATACGTAGCTTCATCTGGAAGGAGAAAAACTCTTATTGCTATTATTTGTGGTTCCATTAATGAACCGACATAAGCACGGCAGAGTGACCAGCTTTCAATTAACGTCCGCTCTCGAATATTTAAGACGAAAGATGACAACGTATTAGCCCCAGTTAGGGAGAGAGGAAGGAGAAAAGAAAAAATAGAGCCGCTATATGCATTTTTTTTTTTTTTAGGTTTAGTACATGAGTTAGTGAATAAAAAAGGAGAGAGAGAGAGTATGTGGACATCATGCATGTCACATAAGCTACACATTTTTGCTTGGATTGATTATCTGGCATGGCTATAAAAGCGTCTTTTATAGTCCCCCCCCCCACCCCGGTGTTTTTCTAACAATTCTATTCAGTCCCTTTGTGCATGACTGAATGGTTATTACATATATAAAGATCTCCACACATTCATGTTTGGACTCTTACTTTGGGGAAGGAAAAAAAAAAACAGTTGGAGAAGAACAGAATTTTTTCACACTCTTGCAAAGTAACACATAATGTGTGATATCGCTTAGATCAGGGCGATGAGATGGAACCTGTGAAAAAGGACTTCTGATGGAAAAGTAGCTGGCCAGATACAGATACAGTTGAGACCCACAAGAGAGGAAAATAACTTTATAAATGATTTTCTCTCTCTCTTAGCCTCATCTCTCATTAACACAGATTTAGCTGCCAGCACTGAAAATGCCTGTGGTTAAATTAATAGGATAGGAAAGGTCGGCCTACATTCTCTAACACAAGGCAATGCCACAGGGAGTGACGAACAGACAACTTTCTACATGGTTTATCAGAATACTATAGTGTATTTGTTCAATTATGTAGAGATGATAATGGACAAGGCGCACCATTGTTTGTTTATTTTAACCACCAGAATCTGTAGTAGTACGAACAGTGATAAACCGTATCGGAAGTTGTATGTGCATGTGGACTGACATGAGCAAATGAAGAAAAGAAAATATGAAAGAATCCTAGTGGGTGAAATTCAAACTGGTGGGTTGTATGTGTATGTGCAAAACTATCAGTTCTGTGTGAGCAGATGTCCTTCTAAATATTTTTATACCTACTTGCCAATTAAACTATCAGGGGATCTGCACATGGATAGACCTTTTAGGGAAATTGAATATCTATTTATCTCGGTGTTTTTTCACGTTCAGTAATTTGCATTGCAGTTTAAACTATGCTGTCTGAATCATTTTAAAGTGGGAGGCTATAAATATGTCCAAGCACAGAGGTGGAAAGTGCTTTTATAGAATGTGTTCCTTAGAAATGAATAGGCTACATGTTGTTTTTAACTATTTAACCATCAGTTGATGACCGGTTACTCTGGATGTGAACAGGATGTTTCCTATACCCAGTAGTAAAGCATTTAAAAGGTATAGGACATTCCTGTGGCATCATGACAACAAAAGAAAAGAACAGCCATTATACATACTGTTTACCAACCTAAGATCTCAGACAAACACAGACTGACCTTTTGCAGTGGTCGGACTGAATTTGGTTTTCTACTTTTCTTTTCCCTCTAAATTGTTATTTCAGTGCTAGGGACTGAATACATTATCATAAATTGGATACATGAAATATAAAAGTAAAAAAAGAGAACGTGTACCATCACTGTGCCCATCTCTTTTATTTTTATACATTACGAAAGTCTGGTGCACTTTGTTAGAATGTGCGATATTGCTTTTTCGGTTGGGTTCTGCTCCTTTATTTTCACAGATTAATATCAGAACATGTAATTGTTTATGTATTGATCTGCGCTTGCCTCACTTTTCAGTGTCTAATACAAACTTCTGATGTATCGAGTCAATTACATATCAAGAACTCCTCCTTATTACTTGCCTCTGCTTTTCTTCTATTTATGAAAGGGAAAAAAGTCTTTCTTGAGAGAAAGCGAACAAGAAATTGCATCATATATCTGCTGAGATTAATTTCTGCATTCACTGGGTTTACAAGAGCAAGAATAACCAGCCCCTTTGTGGGTCTATTGGCAACTGGGTTATTTGTCTAGGTAGGCAGGGTGTGCTGAGTGTGTGGTGAGGTGGCTTAATGAACAGCGAGATTGTTGGCAGGCAGGCCGCTGTATAGCTGTAGCGCTGAGAAAACAGCAGGCCAACATAATTGTGCATTGTTCAGCCATAGAACAGGAGGCAGAGCATGTAATGAGCTGTAGCACCCGCTCACGTCTTTCCTAATGGGCTATGACCAGGTTCATCCTTCCAGGGGCCTTAGCCACTCCAATCATCGCTATCGCCCATTCCCCCTCGACTTTCTTTCAAAGACCCCAATATCCCCCTCTTCCTCCCTCTCACTTCTGGCTGTTCTTTGTTTGTCTTAAAGGGACAGTTCATCTGAAAAGCAAAATTCCATCATCGTTTACTCGCCCTCACGTCAGTCCAAACCCGCATGACCTGTTTTCTTCAAAGAAAGAAGCTCATACAGATTTTGAACAACATGAGAGGGAGTAAATAAAAGCATTGACACAGGCCAACAAGATTCTTGGAAATAAAGTTCAAGTTTAGTAAGAAATATGTTGATGTTATTTGCAAGATACTGTGAGAATTTTCCTTTGGCTATTTTTTTTTTTTTTTTTTTTTATCAAAGGGTTTGGGTAGGTTTGATCCTGTTTTGCATTTTGATTGCTGAAGCCTCCTGCATAAATGGGATTCCAGTAGGCCTACTTCACCGATTTGTTGTTTCTTTTATTTTTTCGTTTTACCTAAAAAGCCTGAGACACGCAGATCCTAAAGCGCTTCTGAAACCCAACAGACCAAAATAAACATCAGCTAGTGAAAAGCCCCTGAAATTGAATGTCTGTAACGCAACACAAAATGCAAAAAGATTTTAAACCACCCTTTTTTTTTTTTTTTTTTTTCTCTCGGAGACCACTCCGCAAGACACAATGAAAGTTTGCTTTGACTCTCTCGTCACGTCCAGCGTTTGATCTCCTGCAGCCAGAGAGCCAAAGTTAATGAATGAGATCGGTGTGTTCTGATTTGCTGCTCTGTTTCTGGGCACTGTGCTCTCAGCAGGGGCCGCAGCCTCTCTAACCACATTCTGACAAGACAGCTGCTCTGAAAGAGAGAACGATGAAGAATGTGAACGAACGAGAGACTAGAATCGTGCAGTGTTGAGGAGTCTTGCTCCGCGACTGTAATGATACGGATTTAATTTGTCCTTGGGGGTGCAGGTCACTCCAAAGACGTGCGTTCGGCGGGCCGAACTTTTGAGACGTCGTTAGCCTAAAGCGAACCGACAGAGCCTGTTATAGCGACGAAAACCCACAAAAAAACACCCCTGAATGCACGAGTTGAACTGTCACAAATATCGCCGGAGGGGGTGGTGTGCGGAGGGGTGTTATTCTCTGTTGGTCTCTTGTTTATTATGTCTTGGGTGTTTCATATAACAAATGGAGAGAGACAGTTTTCTCTCAGGGGTTCTTAGCTTCTCCCCACAGAGCGTGATTAATTGTTATTGTGGTCTATTTTTATGTCGCGTCCTGAAATACGAAGGTACAAGAGAGGTAGCTTGACAATGTAGCTCGGGGCTCTTGCTGACAGTGTTTGCTTTATGGTATTTTCATATTTTATGGCCCCTGCTGATTTAGTTACTTCAAAACATCGCTCGCCATTAGATAGAACACAGGTACTGGCCAGCTATTCCTGCCATCGACAGCCCTGCGCTCCTGCGCATGTTTTATAGACGCGCTAATGCACCTCCGACAAGCACGGCTGACAGATTAGGGGACATCGGAGAGACTCTCAGGACCCTCTTTCAGCTGTTCGTGTCTTAATAATGATTACTCGACAGGCTTAAGACCAGATTTGACCTTGTTGTTGTGCCCGAGACAACTCACCCTGGTTCACAAGGTTTAGCTGCTAGAACGACTAGGCTGCCAGGATGGAGAATTTGAGACTGCAGGCAGGCAACCACTTGCAGACAGTAGAGAGATGTTACCTGGGTGCTGCATACTGGGCTGTATAGGGAGAGAAAGAGACAGGGAGCGTTTCTAATTATAACGCTCCAGTCACAGTACTGTGGTGGGCTGTAGCTTGCATGAGCAACCACAGAAAGCTAACTTTTGGTTTAATTTGGAAGACTAGCAATAATCCAGACTAAATCTCTTAAAGCTGCAGCTTCCCCTCTGTCGGATTAAGGGGCAGTCTTAAAAGGATAAGAGCTGCTTATCAGTGCTTCCCTCAACACTTCCTAGTGACTTCTGAAAAAGTGTATATATGAAACTGGTTCCAGTCAGATAATAAGGCCATTTATTAGCGATTATGTGCCACCTAGAATACTCAGACATGCAAGGAGAAACTAGTGAGATCATGTGATGTTGGAGTGAATGAGTAAAACAAGCAGTAGTGAGCTATTAATTCCTAAGGCGGGAAAACACAGTATGTTAGGAAGCTTAAAGCGGTTTTCGGTTTAACAACGTTCTCTAAATTTCCTCTAAATATAAATCCGTTTTACATTGGTCACATATAATCTAGCCTCTTGCAAATCAGTAGGACACGTTTTATCTCTGTGTTACTATTTGGGCATTAATATTTAACTATTTCTAATTCTTGAAGAGAAGCAAAAATCTGTCACACTTTTAGCACATTTACGAACAAAAAAAGGTTGAGCAAAATGCTGTACAGTTACAATATTCCACTAGTATATTTTTCAAAAGCTAAATCTACAAGAAGTAAGTTTGAAGTGATTTAAATACCCGTTTTAAATGTTTTTGTTCCTACAAAGAAAGTGGACTCATTGACTTATTTCATGGATATGAAAATCCAAAATATTGAGCCATTCTTCAAAAAGAACTTTGTTGATGTGCAAAAATAAAGAAGGTCAGGATTGAAACAGGTCCCTTTAACTAATTGTTAAGAATATAAGGGAAAATAAAGTCTGTTAATTTTGCTATAGATACACATTTATATCCATTTTTAATTAAACGCACATACTCGTTTCTAAATAAAGGCAAAAAAATCCCGAAAGGTGTTTTTTAGAATAAAACCATCCTTTTCATAATCCCAGACATATCTGATTTGCTATGCCTTTATTTATTTATTGTTTATTTATTTAATTCCAGGGAATGGACTGACAAGTGAATTGACAGGAATGCATATGCACACCGTCTCCGTTTTCACTTTGAATACAATTCTTATTTTGAACGATAGCAAGGCGGCTGGAAGTTTTATTTACTCGCTTGATGTAACACCGCAAAACAAACATTTGTAAAGTGGATAACTCTTAGATCTGGAAGGAAGTTGGTGAACAAAGGCTGCGGTTGTCATTACTTGAATTATTTATCTTCTTTTTTTCTTTTTCTCTCTTTTTTCTTTTTTTTCTTTTTTTATTTCACAGCAGTGAGGCAAAATGCGAATGCATCCAAATTGAGCCTGTTTGTTTAAAGTGCCGTTAATGAAGTGTTACTTTTTTCCGTTTTGTTTTTGCCTGTCTCACTGTCAGGGCTGCTAGGGGAACAAGCACTAATCCAGCACGTCATGATACGTGTTGTTTGAAATTGCATGAAAGCGAGAGGCTGCCATGCGTCTCACGGGGTTAAAGAGTGAGAGAAATAGGACTCCGCAGGGGCAGGGGCAGAGAGCGCACAACCTTTTTTGGTCTAGAAAGCGAGTATCCAGTGGGGAAAGAACCACTCAGGGAGCAATGCAAAAATAGAGGTGCGCGTGTGTAGATTTTTGTTTACAAGGTGACACATTTTTAACCTCCTATTAACTGCATGCTCCAGAGAGCATCTGTTCTCCACTGGGAAAGGCACGTCACTCGATTCTTTCCCTTTGAATTCATCTTAAAGTTACTTTCTGGGTGTTAATTCGTGACCAACACAGCCGTGCGAACCAATCTGTGCAGATTTTCATGAGAAAACCTAACAATGTTCAAGAAATCCAACCAAACGTATTGGTTTTGTACGAACAAAAGGAGAGATAAATGTTCTTTCTCTCTCTCTTTAGACCCGATAGTCTCGCTGTATTGTTTAGGCTGACCTCGGCTCTAGTCTAACTAATGATCTCTATTAAAGCGGGCCTGTTAACCAGGACAGTAATTATGTCGCATTTATCTGAGGGGCTGTTTGCCAGTCTTGGCAGGTTTGTCAAGCCACACTCTCAGTAAGAAAACTATAAAGGTAGACAGTTGACTGTGATAATTATAATGAGAACAATTGTGAGAATAACATGGATTGGACTCATTAAAAAGTGAAAATCAGCTTCATTTAGTATATTAGTGCAGTTTGTTGGCATATATGAACTAAACCGGAATAGATATGTGGAGCGTTTTTAAAATAAGACAAGGAATTTGAAGACAAATACAGTCAAAGAATGAAATTGTGCATTTTGTGTCAATAATTACCTGAGCGTAAGCTACTAAAATCTCCATCAAATTCCCCCTGTGGATGTTACAACCCCATTTTTAAGACTCATCTTCAAAAAAATGTCTTAAATTGCTTATTAACCTACAGCCTGGGACCCCAGGTGTCAGATCTCCTCTGTTTCTGCTAATCAGGGGAAGTGCTATTTTTCAAAGCTCGAACTGAACAAAATTGGAGCTGTTGGAGAACTCTTAGGTTGGCATTATTCTCGTGTAATGAGTGTAAGAGAGCCCAATTATTCCACTTGCCATCAAAACAGAGGAAGATTAACTCTTCTCCACTTTGACACTCTCCAGCAGTACTATCTTTTTATAGATGTTCGCACTCTTGATCCGTCTATGCTGCACTGATGTTGTTCCATTTTTATTTCAATGCAAACGCTGCTTGTGCACATGTGCTTGGCGTTCCTATGCCTTTTTAGTGCTCGATAGCTTCATCAACATGCCTGCTACCTGAGCAAAAACACAAAGAGAATCCTGCAGCTCCTCATGCAGAATGGCTATGACTTGTCATCCTTCTCTGGAGAGTGGCATTAAAATGCTAAATTAGAGATACAGCCATGCTGCGCGTATAAAGGGGGAACCATTTTCGCCCAAGCTTAGCTTGAATCCCAGTTAAGTGTTGGGTTTTGAAGCTTAAATTGTCCAACTGCAGAGAGATTTCACTACTTTGCTTTTAAAAAAACATCTTGTAGATTAAATGAAAAGGCCACAGTCGGAGCCCTCTAAATAAATAAATAGAGTCCAGCTCTATAGGATATCGCATTTTTTATTAGCCTGCAAGAAATAGAACTGGCTACTAATCAGGAGGAGCCGAATAAGAAGAGCTGAATAAAATTATTCCCTACAAAACTAATTTGCACAATCGGACACACAAGTTATGTTGGGTTTCGAAAAATACACAGACACGCACCCACGCACACCTAGACAGCCTTGATAAGAGACAATTACCACACATTGTTTATGGTGCAAACCAAATGATTTCAGCTCTTTATTTGGAGGAAGTCATGGTGAAGATAGTGACGACCGTCTCAGTGCCCAAATACACAAGTGATCTTTATCTCTTTATCAGCAGGAATGCAGATGTTTGAAGCACGTAGGGGGTGATGCACTATGCCTTATGCTGTTGGGTTTTTTTTTTCTGTCCATGACCCCTTAACTACCCCCACCCCACCCCCCCAAAACCTGTTTTGGTCGAAAGACGGTCTAATACAAATTAAATTAAAGAAAGTCTGCACAGATAATCCTGGTGTGTTTCAGCTGCTGTGGCGGCGTGGGGTCAAGCCCACAGCATCTGGCCCTCCTCGCCACAGCAAGCCCACAAGCTGCTCCGCTCTCTCTGGGAGCCAGAGCAGAGCAGCACCCCTACTGTCCTACTTAGGAGTGTGTGTGTACACATGTGGTCGGGCCCAGGATGTGGGAATGTAAAACAAGGGTGTGAGCCTGTCAACTCGCATGTAAAGTATCTTGCTGCATGTGCGGGTTTATTTGTTTGCGCAGTGTTAAAGGAGTGTAGGAAAGGGTGTTAAATAAGTGTGGCGACGCAGTGGGGAGAAGGTTTCGGAGCAAATTGCTAATTGAAAATCTGAAGAAATGTATGTCGAATTAGCCCCATATCTGTCGGCAGTCCCTCGTGTAACGTGAGGGGACGTTGCTGTGCGGTGGTGATAGCAGACTGTCAGCACCCTGATTAACATCTGCTCATCGGTCTACAGATGAGCCACTGATGTGTGGCGAGGTAAAGCGTCGCTCCCGAGCCGATGCTGACAGCTGCTGAAAAAGGCCATTTCAAATATTAGAAGCAGATGTGTCCGGCGTGGCTAAATCTGAGCGCTAACTACTCTTACAGTATTGCATCATGAATTGTGCTGATTGGGTCAAGCTTGTTATGATTACAGTGGAGTTTTTTATCCGCCCATCTGTCCATTAGGGCATCGCGGGACTGTCGAGACACTACTGTGTCTGTCGCCCAGCAGCTCGTAGTAAGGTGGAAGAGTGCCATAGGGCATAAACTGCAACAGGAGGTGTTTAGAGAAAAGCCAGGGTTGTTTTTTTTGCATCTTCTGTGTTTTTTTTTGGAATAAAAATATTCATTGTAATAAATTTTGTTTTGAATAATATTAGCGTTAGTGCTGTAAATTCTGATTAATGGCCTCCAAAAAAAAGCTATCAAAATAATTAAAATACACACACATAAATTATTAATTGAAAATAAATTCATGTACAAATTTATATGTTTATGTTTTATATTATATATAAATATATAAGCATAACATATTTGTACAGTTTTAAATATAAATGCCAAGTATTAGCAGAGCACCTTTTAAAATAAAAATAGTAGTAGTATAAATATAAAGCATTATGTAATATAAAACATTTGCTTCAGGTTGAATTCATTCTTCACAAAAACAAACTGTATTGTCAGTAAGATTACAAAAATATGAAACATTTTAATTATAAAGAAAATACTTATTTAAAAGGTTAAAACGTTTACTCAAAATAAGATAGATAAGGCCTAAAGCTTTAAAAAAAACATTTAAGGAAAAGCGAAGCGGCACAATCTTCATGCGTTCATTGGATATTTGAAAAATCCTTATGCAACGCAGTTAGATTGTTAAATACTGGAAAGATTGAGAAGCCTGGGTCTTTCAAAGCCTCTAGACCGTGTGCTAACTGCTTACGCTGTACCTCGGGAGCCTGGGATCCATAGCCAAGAATGCGGTAAACATTGTTTGTTTGAATAAGTGGGGAAGGTTGGAAGGATTAGTAAAAGATGATGAAGTTCTGCCTGCACCCTACCGCACCGCTTCCTGTTTGCACATTGCATCACATTGCATCTCCACACACACCTTCTCATCTGTTAGGGATGTCAATAAGGAGATGTCAATAAGGAGGCTGGCTTAATCCATCTTAGAGAGGGGGGAAGAGAGAGATGAAAAGACAAAGTGAGAAAGAGAAAGTGCACTTGAGGCGGAGACAGACAGGGAGTATATCCGGGGAGACTAAGAGTCTGTAATGAGTTGCTGCAAATTTCCATCCACAGGAGACAAAAAAAAAAAGCCTGGAAAGATGCCTTTGTGCCTTGTCATTGTGAAGAGAGGTGTCGTGCTTTCAGCGGGGGAGGTGAATGGGCTGAAAGTGTTGGGGGTGGAGGGGATGTAGGGTGTGGGGACGGTCTGTTAGACATCTCAGTACACTGACAGATATTTGGGAGAACATACCCCGAGATACTATGTCATTATTTTGGATCAAAGTGTCAGGCGGGTATATGATTTACACTCATAACAAAAGCAGCATCCAGAATGGATGAGTCGGCACTCCCTGCTGGAGCCCAGTGCTGGATATTACACTGATGTAAAGGTGTTCACATCGCTCATCTCCACTCGCTCCCGCCGAATGAGTCTCTGTGTGTATTAGTAAGTGTGTCTGTGTGGGAGAGAGAAACAGAAAGATGCATGACTATGGTGTAAAATGGCTCAATGGTGCTCATCCTGAGCTGTGAATATACCAGGCGAAGCACTCACTCTCTTCATGTTCAACAGAGCAGCTATAGTTGTTTGGCATCTATCTATCTATCTATCTATCTATCTATCTATCTATCTATCTATCTATCTATCTATCTATCTATCTATCTATCTATCAATCTATCTATGATGAGCAAACCTATAGTTTTTTAAGAACAAGCAAATTTAGCATAGTTTATAATTTTAGATGTTACAAACAATGCCGTTTAAGTATTTAAATTAAAAGCAAAAGCTAGATTAATTATTAGCAAAATTATATTATTTACACAACCATTCAACAGTTTGGGGTTAGATTTCAACACTTATCCTTGCTTATTCAGCAGGGATACAGTAAATTGACTGTAAAGACTTTCTATTCATCAAATAATTCTAAAATAATACAGGGTGGGCCATTTATATGAATACACATTAATAAAATGGGAATGGTGGTATTAGCTTCCTGTATATGTTAGGGGGGACACTTTTCAAGATGGGTGGTGACCATTTTATTATTTATTTATTAAGGTGCATCCATATAAATGGCCCACCCTGTATATTACGCAGCTGTTTTGCAGCAAAAAAAACAAAGACTCTACCTGAATAGCTTGTGCGTGTCACATCCATATATCTGAAATCTAACGAACCAGCAAAGGTTTGTATATACTGCCGTTATCTTGTGTCTGCTACTTCATCCCAGGTGAGGCCAGGTGGATATGAGGAGCCGTTCGAATGAAAGGAGTGAATGTCTTTTAGCCCAGGCTTTTGAATTAGAATAACATCCCACAGGACTGACTTCTGCTAGTTGCGGCCATTTGAGTTTCATTAGTTTCTATGGCTAAATTGTCCTTTGAAAATGAAATGCGATAGTCAAGGCCCTCCACCCACGCACTACCACAATCACATACACATACACCTTCTATTATGACCAGTCTGCTTCCTGTAAAACATCCAAGCAGATTGTGAATCTTTTAAACGCACACACTGCAGGTTGAGAAGGATATCGTAACGTCGAAAGAGCTATTTATAGTGGACAGAGTATCTGATCAATTCCCAAACACCACAGGCCAACAACAAACAACCCAAGTCTTCTTGTAAAGGAGAAATATCAAAGCACACTCACACACAATACAGTAGATCAGAAATGCGTGTCACAGCAGGAATGAGGCCTTACATTAGCAAACGACACAAGAGTACGACCCTCCTTGCAGGAAGGCAGATTTGCGTGATAGGAAAGGTTATTTAAATCTTTTCATCATGCTAAAAGGCAGAGAGTTTTGACATATGATGACCGTATGAATTATTAACATAGTTGCTATTAATGTATGCATAAGTATTCACACACAAAGTGAATGTAGTTTACAGGACTAAAGAGAAGGGCATTTTCTTTCTCCCTTTTTGGTTAACGGTGCAGCTGTTGATCTGGGAAATACCCGTTCCTGCTTTGGTTGTTTATGAGAGCTTTGTGATTGTTTTCTTAAAGGAAATATATCTGCTGCAGTTCGCAGGAAAAGCAACTCAGAATGAATGAGGTAGGGAAGCGTATTGTGTTTACTCATTTGTAACACACTGTTTCGTCCCCACGGAGCACTGCTTTAGTTAGTGGAATAATGCGAAGCCGGGTATACAGATGTAACCGCAGGATGTCGACTTAAAAATGATTCCTTTACCTATTTTTTCTGCAATTGTTTTTTTAAAAAATAGAAAAAACAAATCGCTTTGGACCAACTAAGTAAAAAAAAACCCCAACCAGACAGTTTTTTTTAAAGCTCCAAAAGCGTTTACCCTTGGAAATGGTTCCCTTTCATAATAAGATGGATTTGAAATGGGCCAAATTGAGTTGAGTGTGAATTGACAGGTGATGAAGTGGAATGATCTTGAGGATATGGCAGCTTATTTGTCACATGGGCTCCTGTAGCGATTGATTCGTTATAATTTGTGTTTGTAGGTAGCCGGCCGCTATTAAACGCCAACAAGTCCTCATATTCATCACGGCTCCTGCCGAAGCGGCAGAAATAGAAAGCGTAATCTCATCCCGATGCCAGGGCGAGCCTGAGGCGCTCCTTCACCTCCTTTATACCGTCGAGCCTCCCCGAGGGCTCACGGGTCTGGAGGAGAAGGGGAGGGGGGGGGGATCTATAATCTAGCAGATGGCAGAGGATCTATGGGAAATTCTATAATCAGGGGTTGGCAACCTAACACCGGGCTAAGGAGCGGCATGTTTCTCTGAGCTGGGGAAGGAAGGATAAATCCACTCCTACTAGGTGCGGAGATGAAGCCGAGGTGGTCCGTTCCTGTCGTCATGGGTGCCATGCAGTTTAGAGATGCAGTAGATCCACCAAAGAGATGGTGTGGTGAAAAGAGAAGGCTTTGAGGAAGCAGGAGGCAGGAAAACAATGAAAATAAAAGTAAAGGAAGGCCTTCATGTCGCAGGGAGAAGAAAGGGGAAGTGCGTGATGTCTGCGAAGAGCGCCATGTTGAGATTGGCTTTCAGTGAGTCGGCGGGTATGAGACTCCCCTGCTCCATTCACACAGTCACATAATTTCTCTGCAGCCTTACTGCAGCACTACATTTGTAGACATATAGACATCTCCTAAGCCTCCGTGGAAAATGCCACCCTTGCTAGAGGCTCATTTCTGCTCCTATCACTAAGCCCCGCTCAACAAAGCCTGTCTCCATTTTTTTTTTTTAACGAGAAAATAACTATGCGCTACCTCCCTTTGCCTCATGATAACCTCTCCTCAGTAAGCTCCTTGTGGATGGAGGTAAATAAACAAAAGGACTCATTATGAGTACCGATTTCCTCCCAGCACTCTGGGGACTGTGTAAATAAGCCTCAAGATGACTGAAGATTCAGCTTTCGAATAATACTGAGCACCAAACTGCTATTAACATGAGTAAATGGAATGGTTTTATTTTAATTGAGGTCCTTCATATTGCTTTTTTAGTTCATGTAACACAGATCGCTTTTTAAAAAATAATTTGTATTTGGCCACAGCATTTGTATTCAGTGGGAGCGCAACGAGAAAACGCTTTTCCGCCTCTGACTGTGACATATTAGGAGCATTTGTACTTTAGTGGAGTTTTATAGAAGAAAAAGGAGACTCGCTTGATCTTCAAAACACGTTTTTTGTCCCCAACCACTCCCTAAAATATAAAAAAGAAAAAAGCTTCAAGCCTTAATTTAACTAGTTTTGTGTCCCGAGATCCGATTTAATAGGCATTTCATCTACGGTTGTGAAAACAACGGTATAGTCTGATAATTATTAATTGCTGCTAAGCGTGTAGCTTGAATTACTGCATGATTTGAATGTGTAAATTCAAGTATGGGCTGACGTATAATCTCAGCAGAGATAATACATAAATTGCAGCAGAGGTGTGACAAGTG
Organism: Enteromius trimaculatus; assembly: GCA_032361065.1. Taxonomy (NCBI): domain Eukaryota; kingdom Metazoa; phylum Chordata; class Actinopteri; order Cypriniformes; family Cyprinidae; genus Enteromius; species Enteromius trimaculatus. The sequence goes on from JAUMHP010000065.1 coordinate 10,959,786, forward strand.
TTTTTTTTACCATTCCTTTGCCACCTGAAGAACTACTGCTCCGTTGGCTCTGTGGATCTGGCCCCCATACAATGAATGCTCTCACATCCGGACTACAGAACCAATTGTCACGCTGAGAAGAAGGCAAATCAAATCTCACAGCGGCAACTAAGCGAGGAGATTGCTTTTCCTCTCCGCTGGCTGAAGTTGGAGGAGTTAGATGGGGAGGGTTGTTGGGGTTAGAGGCTGCGGGTTAGAGAGAAAGAGAGAAAAAAATGAGCTCAGGGTCTCGTTTACCGCCCCCTTTCCATTACTTTCCTCTCTAGCCCTTCCGCCTTTGTTCACAGAGCTCTTACGGTGTGATTTGGCCCACCGGACCCTCAAGTATGTGGGAAGAAACACAACAATAATTAAGGGGATAGGGTGACACCAGCCGCCAAACTGGGGCCGCTCGGATCATAACAACACATTGTAGAACCTGATTAAGTAGCCATTTGTGGCAGCTCGTCTCTGTAGTTTAAGCAGCCCTCATCTCCGAGCCTGAAACCCGACCTCTGTGAAAGAAATATTGATAGCCCTTATGATTTGATGGCGGTCAGCGGTGTAGGCATACAGTACATTACTTTACAGGAAGATTGCCACTAATGCAAGGAAGCTCTCTGGCATAAAGACCTCTAAGGGCCAAGGGCGCCTCTTAAATGCCCTCTGGCCATCAACCTGAATTAATGAAAAACACAAAGCAGTGTTGCGCAATATAACTGATATCCCTTTTTGGGTGAAGCTCACTAATTATGACGATCCATTAGCGAATCATCACCGCACATCAATAGATGCTTTTGTTGTGGAATAATGGCACTTATCTATCACGTTCTTCAAAAGAACATGTTGATATCTGCTGGAATACGGTAGTGAAGCTTGTTTCGTAATCTCCAGCAGTGAGATGTCTCTGTGGAACAGCAGCCGCATTTGCATAACTGAAGCTATTACTCCAATTAGCCCACTCTGATATAAGCAGAGAGATCAAAATGTCAACAGAAGGAAATCTGCTGAGATGACTGAGCCTGCATCATCGATAGCGACTCTTCTCGTAAAAGGGTCAGCGATCCTCGCCGGCATAACTGCATTTCAACAGGGCTCTCATTTGCTTTAAGTGTCGCGGCCGAGGAGAGCGAGAGCAAAGCTTCGTATGTGCAGATGCACAAGGACAGCCTGGGATCTCGCTCTCCCAGCAGATCTCCGAATAGCGCCGCTCAGAACCAATTATGGGCTGGCCACACGGAGGCAGATCATTTGGAAATTTGTATACTGTCTTTTTTAATGAAGCTTTCCCCTTGTTACTCAGTCCATTGCTGTTCATTAGTCTTTTTGTGGACGACCGTGGAGATGGAAAGCCTCTGTAATGAGTTCTCACAGGGACTAAAGTAGAGCACAGGTGGCATGAAAAACTAAATTCTCTGCATACATGTATATGTATGTATATATAGTTGGAGTACTGAAATAACTTTATTACTTTGATATTAATGGAGTCAAGCCGGACATGAACAAAGAGACAAATAACTACCTTGTGAGCTGCAACAAGAACAAACAAGAGTATGTTCCAAATTGAGGTCTGCTAATATAATGTTAATTAAAATGGCTTTTTACAAATTATCTCCTTGATTACAATGACTTAAGGTTTAATTAGAGCCATAGCAAACACCCACGCAGGCAACATACACACACCCCCTACGCACACACAAAAGAGAACGTTATCCTTCAGAGGGTCCAGATTTCACCAGCTCAAAAATCTCAATTAGACGCCTGGTCAGCCGTCACTTGTAATTAAAATATTATCTTGCATGGCGGTAATTAGAGAGTGCGGAGGTGAGACAGTATGAACCAGCTCATTGGCTGGTGATGGAAGAAGGTCTAAGGTGGACAGTGATGTGCATTGCTACCCTGCAAACCAAGAAAGTATTTGTGAAAACTGTAAAAGTAAGATTTGCGAACCCTTTTTGAAATGACTTCCACCAACATGTCACTTTTAAGTGTTTACAGTTGTTGCGTACATCTCACGCTGTAGGGATCTCCTAGCCACTGTTGATATACACAGATGGGGGAAATGTGCATGTGTTTGAGATCATAGATCTTTATGCAGAGTTATTCCATCTGTGATTATGATAGCTTGTATCTGTCTCCCAGCAGAATGTCCCTGGCTGGCGGCATGATCATTGGTAGTGTTGCATTAACCTTCTTATCGTCTGGGTGACTGCTGTTGTCAGAGGGGCTGATGGCTAGACATACCCCTGGAAGGAAGCCTCTGACTTATTATTATTCTATCTAGGTTTAGAATCACATGAAGTTGAAGCTGAGAGAGGAGGCAGGTTTCCACCCATGGAAAATACCTGCATGTTGAATCTAAGTAGCCAGTTAGATTACAAATTACAATTACAAAACATAATGAACGTAGGGAATAATATTTAATCACTGTTAAATGCACCAATAGAGCAATAATCATTAACAGCAATTATTTACATATGAAGAATTTATTTTCCAAAACAGAGAGCTTTATTATGTTATCATGTTTTCATCGTATTTTGTTGTTATTTTTTAGTTATTTTTATCTAATCAAAATAACCCAAATGCAGTTGGGCTGAGATTAATTGAAACACAAAATGAAAAAACATGATTTTTAAAAAACTGTTAAAAAAAACTGAGTAATACTATTTGCAAACAAACTCTTCAGATATGTGTTAGCAAATAAAACTAAATATGAAAAAGGGACCTTCTGACCCTGCCGAAGAATCAGAGTTTTAGAGTTCGGATTCATTTTGAAAATATAAAAAAATATTTAACTGATTGATGGAAATAAATCAAACTTACATTTACTCAAGAACATGTCTGGATTGTGAAATTAGTCATGCTGTTTGCACAATTTAATGGCCAAATATAAAGTACATTAAAGTCTCTGCATAATTCATAACACTAGTTAGTAATACCACCACAAATATACTGTGAATACTCTATATATTTCCCCCAATTCTACTGTGTGCTTCCAGTGATTTATTCAAAAAGCACTGCTTTTCAGAAGACTCTGAATTGTCTTTTTCAATGTGGGTCAAAGAGTCATCGTATGCGGATCATTGATGCCTTTTCATCTGCATTTGTGAAGTTATAAAATCCCCTGGCATGCTCTTAATTTTCTTCCTCAGTTTATTTATGTCTTTGATATGTTCATATTAGCTTCCTCAAAAGTGGTGTGTGGGGAAAGCAGCCACTGGAAGAGAGGAACCGTTCTTCTCGAACTCCTCCTCTATTCCCCTATCTGGCTTAATGACATTTTGAAGAGCGTGGTCTGACTAAGGATGGTTTTGGGGGTGGGGGTGGGGGGAGGCTGGAGGAGTGACGACAGGAGCAGACTCACTGCAGCAGAACAGGCCACATGTGCTTAGAAAGAGAATGGGAGAGTTTGCCTTTGAAACACCAGGCAGCTAACTAGAGTCTTTGTGTAAAATAACATTTCTATTGAAAGGCAATTACTGGTGACATTATTTTGGTTGCTGCATAATTAAATTCATTTTTGTTCTCTCTCTCTCTTTCTTTTTCTTTCTCTCTCTCTTTAATTCTGTCTCCTTCCCCCAGACGGAGAATTATTCCATTGACTCCAGTTATGTAAACAGCAGAGCACACCTAATTAAAAGGTATGTCTTTATAAAGCAATCAGATTAACTTATCTCACTTATTTTAAAGCATCCCAAAAACGGTCGGATCATACCTTTTTAATTGTTAAATGTTCTGTTTTATGTCGCTCACATTTGCATCTGTAACGAGCAATACAACTGATGCACTAGGCTACATATTCTGCTTTCTCTAACCTTGATCGAATGGACTTTTTATTGTCGTTTCGGGTTTTCAAAATGAGGTTTTTATTAGTTTCAGTGGATGGACACACACACACAAAAAAGTTGCCATTTGTCATTAACATTTTTTGTTAAAAACACTTGGTTGGTCACATATAGTAGGAAAGATATTACTACTCAACATGTTTATAAATGGCCTATGTTAAGCTTTAATAATTCAGTATCATAAGTGATTAAGCACATCCTCATCGGGTAGTTCTTCTTTCTTCCCACCACGAATAATTTCACAACGTGTATCCATATTACATGTTAGAGAATATTAAAGCTGTAGCCCAGAGCAGAGGTTTGGGCGGTAAAGCTACATCTATGTAGATGTTAATCAGATAGCTAAATCTACAAGAATTTAAATCCCGAAATTCCAGAGGATTCTTCCTCCGTACACACAAGGAGGGCTTTGTAAGGCCACAGAGATAACGAAAAGGTAACCTTATTTTGCATTGTGGAGGAAAAGAGCAAGGACAATAGATCCTTTGTACTGGCAGGACTTGGCCTGCATTCTTCAGTTCACCTAAAAGGAGGCTATTGACTGACGCGGAGCATTGGCATGCAGACATCCTTAATGAAGGTCTTTGGCCGCCTAGGGCCTGGCTGCTACAGATGTGCACCGGGACCGCAATGCCTCTCATACCTGGAGCAAAAAAACATTGGAGTTTACCTCAGTACTGCATTTCTCAAACCAATTACAGCAATTTTATCTTCTGAAAAAAGCACTGCCTATGTTTACATAAACAAAGAGTATTCAAGTGTCGGCTGCTGGCTCTGCGACACTACAAAGAAATCCCCTCCGGAGCCTGTGGGCGAACAGACTGGGACAGGTGCAATTAGACTGATAAAATCAGAGGCTGCACTACCACCATTCTAGTGACATTGCTAGAATCCTTCTCTCTCTCTTTTTTCTCCCTCCTTTCTTTCTCCTTAGAAGAGGCTACAGAGATGCTTTTGTCTATGTATGTCAGGGTGTGCATGTGTACGCATGCGTTTCTGATCCTCGCTGTTGCTTCAGAGGCAGAATGTGTTCCACTGGGCTAACTATCAAATTAAGGGAAATCAGGCTTGTGCACTGCAGCCGTCAATTGGTAGCTTTTTCCCTCTTCTCGCTCTTTTATGTCAGCGAATGAGGGTAAAGAGGGAAAGCAGTTTGCGCAAATTGTTACACCTCAGCTTTGTGTGACCAAAATAAGTTCTCCTTAAGATGAAGTGACCTGATTTTTTTCCAACTTCTGTAACTTTTTGTCAAAATATAAAAGTTTTTTATAAATATTAATAGTTCATCTTGCATGCAGTGATTTAGAAGATGTCACATTTTACATATATATTTTTTCAGGAGATCATTTTTTTTGTTCACCCACAAATGCAATGTTTGCCATCATTAATTCACCCTCATGTCATTCCAGAAGGTGAACTTTACAGACATTTTGAATACATCATGGTGTCAGGTGACTGATTTACTGCAAGTATTCTGAAGCCATTAGATATGACAAGAATAGGAGTCAAGTCAAGTCAAATCAAAATCAAATATGTTAGCACGGATTCCTTATATTATCATAATGTCTAAAATTGACTAAAGTCATATGGACCACTTTTTCTTTGCTCATTTTGGACATTAACGGGCTTAGATTTTTGACATAGTCCATATAAAATGATCTCTAAGAACTATAAGAGCTCCGCACAGCCATAGACCAGTCAACCCTGATCACCATTACCCCACCATTTCAATGTGAGAAAAGCCACCTCTTTTCAGCTTTACCATCCGTGCGGCTAAGAACTAAATAAAAGTATCACTGGGTGAAGAGACTAAAAGAATGATGAAACCGAAGTTGACAGTTAAATAACACTTCCCTACTTTCTCTCTTGTTTTTTCTACTTTGCCTGGCTATAGCACGTCAACATTCAAGGACATGGAAGGAAACAGTCTAAAGGACAGTGGCCACGAGGAGAGCGACCAAACCGACAGTGAACATGACGTTCAGAGAGGGCACTACGTCGACACAGCTGTCAACGACGTACTGAATATGACCGTACCCCCCAACAACTCGCAGCTACCTGACCAAGGTAAGACAGAAAGGTCTCGACTAGCTAAAAGAATACAGAAAAAAAAAGTATCAAGCAAGCAGAGTCGGCCTTGAGGCGCCTTGCTAATGCACAGGCAGCACTTCTCTTTCTGGCTTTTCTGTCTTTGATACGAGCCCGGGAACATTATTGACGGATGTGAGCCACGTCTACAGTCGACTGCAGCACTTCAGATCCAGACCTAAATGGCAGCAATTAGGCTGACAAAGGTTGAAGGTGGAAATCTACATATCACGCAGTCTCCTCATGCATAATTCACGTGGATCATTTAGCGGGGAATTAATGTTGATGTTTCTTTTTTTTCGACTGCCATTAAAGACATCCGGTACGTTGGCAGGAGTCAGTAGGAGGTCATGTTCACTCTCAGCTACTGCCACTCAGCGCTACAAAGTTATAGAGCGACGAGTGGCAGCGCTACAGAGAATCAAAGCACGGAGAAGACCAAAAGAGGGCTCCGAATGGTTTTATTGCACCGATTGTTTTGTGTTGTCATGCTCAATCAGCCTTTGATCTGTGTAATTTAGAACAATGGAACACCTCCAGCGGCCGCTAATAGTCAATAGCGAGAACTCTATTCTTGTCAGACAGAAATTAGTCAACCAATTTTCTGAATTACAATGAGAGCTTGACATTTGCTGAATAGAAAGAGAGCAGAATAAAGAGCATTTCTGAGGGAGAAGAGGTCATTAAAATCGGCAGGACGGTCTCTCAGATTGGAGTTTAAAGAACATGAGGCATTGTGTCTTGCCTGCGATGTGCAAAATCAAGCCTGGCTGCGTCTGACTCATAGTACTGCTTACAGATCTGAGTGTCTTGCTTGGGGAAGAAAAGCCTAATAAGAGAGACAAGGAAGAGAAAAGAGAGTTAACGGCTATAAAATAATTTAGCTTGTTCCTCCTCATTGTGTTTTTTTTCCCCCTCTGTAAAGCAGGAGCCTGAATTATGTAGAATTGGCAGGTGAACCAATTAAGATCTCATTTGGTCCAGATCGTGTGCTCTATGGCTAATTCCAGCAGGCTAATTAGTCAGTTTGTTCTCCAGATGAATCGCAAGACGTATGGCTACCTGGCAACCGGAGAGGACGAAACTTCCTCCCATTTACATTTTATATGTAAATGCGTCAGATGCATCAGCAGATTTGTTTGAGCGTCGTTAGGCTTGCCACGGCGTTCGCGTGTTGTCTGAGCTATGGAAACCGCCGAGAGGAATTACAAGCCTCTGGGTTTCCATGATGGAGATCTCTCTGCATTTCTTCCACTGCCAACTTCCTGTCAACGTATAATGAACAATGATTAGCGAGTCTCATGACTACAGTTTAAGCTGTTGTAGACGTCTCTCTGTAAGAGAAATGCATATATAGGACTCATAAAATGCACTCTGACAAACCCTCCAGCTCCAAGCACTCACATAATTGGACATAATTAGAAAGATGTACACCGAGAACGTTACAAGAAAATGAAGCCTTTCCAGGTCAGCCATTTTATCAATGGCAAAGCTCTTATCTGCTCATGAGCAAGCAAACATTGAAAATAAAGGATAGCAGATAAGCAAAATGAGCAAGCACTTCAACGTCACTGTCATCGGTTTTAACCAAAGCCATTAGACGGTGACAAGTATCAGATACTAATGTCATTTTGAGGCATGTCTTTTATCATATTATTCTGCAGCAGCTACAGGCCCTTTGTCCTCAATGAAATGCAGTGAAGCACTCATTTGAATGCTTTAAATGTCTTTAGCCACATACTCTGCCCTCCTAAAATTTGGAAACACCTCTGGCAAAGTGTGGTTTGGATGATACCGCCATAAATCCTTATAATTTCTTGGTGCAAATACTGCACATTTAAAGGAATTTGACATTATCAATGAAGACCAGTAATGATAATTTTAATTTTGATTACATAATATGGGAGGAACTGGATCGTGATGTCCATAAGAAGTGTCCAACCAGTGTAAAAACATCTCAGTTGTTTTATGTGGTGTGACAGTCATGAAAAAAAAGAAAAGAAAAAAAATCTGCCATTTTCTCCGCAAGGTAATTGATTTTTAACAATAACTTCTAAACCTTCGAAGACAGACATATTTGGTTGAGGTTTGGTGGAGGAAGTTTACAATGCTTCATCTCGTAGCTGCTTGGTTTGGTCAGTGTCTTATGCTGCTAAAAAAGTAGGTGGGTGCTGTTGTGCTTTGATAAGTTGCTTTCTGACTCACTGACTGAACTAACCCAAAACACAGTACCCAAGAAGGGGAATTTCAATCCTAGAACGAGACTGAGAAACCTCAGGTAGACCGTTTACTGAAAAATGCTGTGTTCGGCGACTCTTTTGTCTTATTTTGTTAGGTTTTGTTGCTACGCTAGAGTCTGGTGTAAGTGTAATAAATTTAGACAATCACAGAATAACTGAAAACCAACACGAGGCAGAATTTCCAGCTAGGAAACAGACACACTCATTCACCAGGACACAGAGGCATATAGCGGTTATAGTGGGAATACCTCTGATCTACCGTTTTACTGTTCTAGTACAGTGGAACAAGTTTAAACTACAATTGCCAAAGGACATAAACAGAGACTCGGGATAGAAAGACTCTTCTTTGTTGCCTCCGTTTTGCTTTTGTTTTCATGTGTTTTTTTTTTTCACCCTCATTCTTCCTGGAAACAAACAGAGGCAGGAAGTTGAGGGATGGCAGGCTCCCTCCCGTCTCGTTCCCCAAGCTCCTGAGCAGTGTAAATGTTTATGATTCACGCAGCTCTTTGAAAAGGTAACGTTTGCACCAGGGACACAGTGTTACCACCGATTTAAAATGGCTCCTCCCCAATTTCTCTTTCCATTGTGAGATGGAGTGTGAGAACGGAGGGGGAAAGCCCTCTTAGGACTGTATTCTCTTCACACACAATACACCAACACTTCCTCAGGGGTGCTTCCTTCATAGCCTTTTATTCTATTACCAGGATCTATGTCTCTTTTCTGCAGTTTGTGCTCCTTTTCTTTCAAGAGTACGGCAATTCATAGTGGCTTCTATGGCACAAAACATTGCACTTATTGGGAGATGGCGTGTCCTTGACAGAAAATCGTGGGAGATGGTGCTAATGCTACTGTAGCAGGCCTGTGGTGGTCAAGAGCCAAGACTAATGATTGCATTAGGGCAGAATTACCTACAGTGCTCAGTGAAACGGTGATAAATGCGTACGGTGTGGACGTCACTGACTGAACTCTTCCCTCTGTGTTTAAAGCCTGAATTATACATCACTTTACTTGCAAAAGACTCTTGAGGATGATGGTGCCTGATATATATATATAGCATGTAAACAGGAAAAATACTTGTGTGTTTATTTTCCGCATCCCTTCATGAGCATTTACAGGCCCAAACGAATTTCTGAATCTCAAGGACCGACTGTTGATTTTGTTTGTTCTAGGCCAGAGGTCTGGTTGAAGGCTATTTGTAGAGTTCCCAGTCCCACCAGACAAAATGACAGTCACCATTAAGCTCTTCTTCTCCTCTCTCTTTTTTCCCACCCTCCGAGGAGATTGAGGAGCTTTGGCAGCTCAATTTGCAGCTGCCGAGTTCCAGCATGTTCCACTCAGAGTGTCCCCGACCCCGGGAGTCTTTTATTCATCAATTCCTCTGTCCCCGTGGGCTTGTATCTCCTCCCATGCCCCGGGATTTCACACTCCCTCCACCACCCAGTGCCCCATCAGCCGACTCCGGCTTCTAATTGATTTTGATGAAATTGATAAAAGAGTTTCCCTTTTTGTCTTCACCCCCCTCCCCAATCACCACCACCACCTATTACAAACCCCTCCCCCTCAGTCATCCTCTCATTCTTTCCACTTCGCTACTGGGAAGATCTACGTGCCCGTACTGCTCAACTTCCCAGCCAGTTTTCTTCATATTAAAAGAATTGACAAGTATAAATAACAGTTTTTGCTCTGCAGTCTCACTCTAAACTTTTAGGTGAACATGCATTTTTTTTTTTTTTTGCGTGGGGGTCTCTGATCGCCTAATGCAAATGCTGACAGATGTCAAAATAAAGACAGGTACAGAGAAAGACAGAGAGAGGACTCCCGAGTCAGATGAGCAGGGTGCAGAGAGCAGGTAAAATGATGTCTTTGACAGTTTGGTGAGGTTTTCTCTCGACTCTGAACTGAACTGCAGCCTCAAGGGTGCATCATGACAGCTGACTTCCCCTAAAAAAAACTAATATTAACATTTGACTGAATCAGACATTAAAGGCTCACTGAATTCCTGTCTATTATGAGACACGTACCTATATATATATATATATATATATATTAAAAAATACATAATAAAAAGCTATATTATTGGGATTTATTTTACTTTTAAATACATTTGTGTGGCTATTAAGAACTTAGAACATTTGAGACGAAATGGTTTTGAAGGGATAAGATAAAAAAAAGTGAGCCACAATAATTAAGCAATTTCAATGAAAACATACTGTCAAATAACCCGCAAATAATTTAAAAATAATACTATTGACTAAAATAAAGCAATCTCACATTTAAATGTAAATACAAATACAAATGTTTGAATATTAATCTATTTCTTATTTTCAGTAACTATAATTAAAGGACCAAAACTAAAAAAAGAAAAAAAAACACTGGCTATGTGTGATGTATTCTAGGCAGAGCACAATGGATTTGATCGGAACGTGTATACTGGCCAGGTCCATTTGTGTAAAATAGGCTAGTGATTAAAAAAAAAACAGCACAGCTTTCCTGTGTGAACGCCCCCTTAAACGTGCTGTTTATTTTCCTGGATTCAAGCATTTTTCTCTCTACAAGGTGTCAGAGTATTACTGCAAGGTGTTGGAGCTCAGCTCTGCAGCGGTTACCTTCACAACAGTGTATAAAAATGAGGAAATTAATCGTGTTTTTATTCAGAGCTTTCATGCCGTACTCTGGCAGGTAGGCCTTGAGGTCGTTCTATTTGAAGGTGTGCCTTCCTCTCAAAACATAAAAACATCTCATACAATCACTCTGAATAGTGCTGCTCTGCCTTGAACCTCCAGTCTCCAAAACCCTTCTTCTGAATACTCGGAATGGGGTTTAATCAGCTCAAGAGGGGGCTTCTTATCTTTCTGCACTTGTTATGGGTAGCTTATTGAACATATCAGAGGGGGAAAAAAACGAGCGGTTCATTATTTCTAGGGTTAGCAATGAGGTTGATGTATCTCATTGCGAACCCTCGGTTGACAGCTCATTTTCCAGACAATCCTGGCTTTGATTCACAGAAAGTGAGAAAGAGAGAGCGGGCGGTGAGGAAAAGAGGGCTCAGGATTTCATTGCTTATTCAGGACCAACGCTTGTGGCTGTGTGTTAATAATCTCCTCAGAAAACAGGCTGAATCCCAATTGTTTGTTGAACACGTATGTAACTGGGTGCAATTCTGCACAGATAGGAATGCTGGGAGATTGGCCTCGTGCTCAACATAGAGAAGAAGATTAAGGCAAGGTAATGTGCTGTTTGATAGTCACGGTGAGAAAGAACCGCTGCTCTTCAATCTCAAGTCAATTTAGGAGACAGAAAGGAAGGAGAAATGAAAAAGCGTGCGTCTAAGGGTTAATGAGAGAGAGATTGTAAAAAAGGAAAAGCATAGAGTGAGGGTTTTAGCCAGGGAGACGGATACGTCAGGTGAAATGTGGCGCCGCGCCGTCTGCAGTGTGCCAAGTTGCGCTATCCTGATTGATCTGTGTTTTTGGAGAGTTGTCTTAAACTACCCTGGATTTCTTGCCCACCCACCTTTCATCCTCATGTCCATCTGCTCCCTACCCTACCGGCCATTCCTGACTCGTGGCCCTCATCCAAACCCACATTATTTTCTCTCTCTCGCACTCAGGAAAATCCACAGGTAACAAAGCCCAGGGGCAAAGCATCCTATTGGGTAGAGAAGGTAAAATGAAGCTAACCTAACCGCATCCCCAGCTGTGTTCTAACCGGAACGTAACTAATAGTGAGGTGAGACAAATCCATCCCAGTGGAGGGCTCTTGCACCCTCTCCATGCGTAATGGGCTCATTGTAACAACTGCTACTGGGGAGTCAAGGTCTCCAAGTTAGCATTTATTGCATCTCGCCCCAGATTCTTCTACCCAGGTGGAGCAGTGCATTGCTCAACAATTAATATGGTCTGTTGGTCAGTGTAAGAGATGTCTGGGCTAGTTAACATAATTGTCATTTGTACTTTTGGATAACTGCTGCCCTGCCTGAAGTTTACATTTACTGATCTTTTACGCCCATCCATCCATTTGGTTTTCAGTGATTATGTTATGGAAGCCCTTTTTTACCAGAAAAAACTTGGTAAGTCGAAATGACAATTCTGAAATGCTAAGTCTAAATTATGATACACTGTCATAATTTTGACTTTTTATCTCACAATTAAAATAAAGTCAAAATTATGAAGTAAATAATGACAAATTATAATTGTGATGAGACAAAATTGGCAAATTTTGCATTTCCAGTGAATTTACAATTGAATTTGCATTTAATAAGTGATGTATGATATTTAGTTATGATCTATCAAACCATGATTTTATTTTATTTCATTTTTGGTCTCACTTTATATAAGGTGGCCATAACTGCAATGTACTAACCTGTAAATGAACCAACTGATAGAATGCACTATTGTGTACATACATATATATATATATATATATATATTTTTTTTTTTTTTTAAATACATGTATGTACATATATGAATAATTTCTGTAACTACGTTCATAATTTCATTATTGACCCATCCCTTACACTTTAACCCACCAATAAACCTACCCTTACCACCAAACCTGTCCTTAACCTTTCCCTAATTTCACCTCCATAGCAACAAAAGTGCTTTTCAGTTCAATATGAATGCAATGAGTACATGGTACTTATTTTCAAATGTAAGTACATAGTAGTTAGGGTTAAAATTTTTATTGTTTAAGTGGTGCAAATGGGCTTCAATTTTCCGATGATATGTGGTCAAAATAATGTTGTCCAGAGATTGCACAAATCTTGACTAGAAAGAAGATTGTCAAATTTGTAAAGATTTTGTTGAAAAGCAGTCAGTAATATCAGTTTGTATGCCATCGCATTGTTTCCAGCTAAAGGGTGTTAATAAATGTATGGAGTTATATTACACTTTAGACATTTCCAGATTGTTGCAATTTTTTTAAAATAAAAAATAAATACAATAAAAATCAGTAATTATTTTGTTTTGGGGTTAGTAAACAAATATTGGCGGAGGCAGCAAAGGAAAAATGCATAAATATATATATATGTTTGAGGGGGTCATGTAAATTGCAGATCACACACAGAGAACTAGGAAATGTATTATTTCAGCGAAATCTCATCAGTGCCGATTGCGAGCTGAACCAAACTCTCATCCTCACAGCCGCTCTCTGTTTGACGGGGATTGGACTGGACTATGTGGCGAGTGCTGCCAAAAAGTAAGCCGTGATCGGTGGGCAGGCGGTTTAATAGACGGTAGGATGAGATCCCTGCTGGCTCGAAGCCCACAGCACCCACAGCAAGCCCCACTCAACTCCATTAACTCCCATTAGAATAGCTTAGCTCGCTTCACTAAAACTCCACATTCCTGATCCACGCTTACCAACAAAAACTAAACGCGTGTCCACCGAAATGCACGCTGATTAAAAGAGCGAACCACACTCAGAAAACACACCCACGCTTATACAAACATGAAAATCTACTGCACACCTTGTTTACTTTAGCAGATGTCAATTGTGTACTGTATTTTGTTTCTTGGATCGCCGGTTTTCACTCACTCAAGGAAATATTACGAATAAACTCTGCAGCGGTAAAGGAAGAAAAAAAAAAATCATCTGTCTTCTGACAAGTACATTGTACCCGGCAGTTTTCTGTCCAGAATACAAAGAGACATTTATCACTGCAGCTGGGTAGAAAAGAGAGAGGGGGGGTGTGAGTGAATGAGAGAGAAAAAAAAGAGAGGAGAAAAAGATAGAGGGAAAATACAAGGGAGAACCGGCTGCTCTGTCACTGCGGCAATGCGAGAATTTCTCTTTTAACCCTCTTTATAATAGCGCAGCATGCATCTGAGTGCAGAGAATCTCTACACCATTCCCTTTCGCTGCTATATTTCTGGTTTTGTCTTCATACAGCCCATTATGGCATTCCATTTTTCCCGTATAGCAACAACATGTCGCCTCCTGCTCGTCTGAGGTAATTACAGCCGTTACGAAAAGGTTAAAACCCTGGGCAGCTGGCCTTTCTGTATCCTGCCACTCTGATGTATATTCATTTGCCCTGGTGTAAACATGAAATGATGGGCTGATACGAATACTCACACGTATCATCAAACAGCCAATGACTGACAGAGTTCACAGGCATGCCTTCATCTCCTCACCCCTTCATCCTTCTGTCCTCACTGCATCCTCCCTCAGCCCATTGCAGATGATCTCAGCGGGTTAAAATTCCGTTTAGTTTCCTCCTGCATAGAAATGACTTCATCTGGGCAGATTATCAGCTATTGATGAAAGATTAAAGACAGAAACTGGTGAGTGAGATCAGTTACGGCCACAAACCCTGCGAGCCTCCCCACCTTGCCCAAAGGCTTCATCTCTGTATAAAGTCAGCTTCACAACGTGGAAAACCTCAGCAAACCTTTTACGTGCAAATACCCTCCTTTTTACCTTTCTAAGCGGTCAGCTCTCCCCAGAGCTTAAGCAGCCGTTTTCCTCAGAGGAAAAAAAATGTGGTGTGCATTCTGAGCGTGCCACTGCAACAGACTTTGTTTTCCTCCATGCAGGCCCTATGGTTTGATTTCAAGGCTTCCAAAAAGTAGAAATTGAACTTCATCACTCTATCCTCTGGGTAGCCAATTAACCTTCATGGTTTTAGGGCTCTTGCCCCCAACCCCTTAAAAAGGAGGATAAAAACTAATGGGGGAGGCTGGCTGTTAAGTTTAATGGGAGACAAGGAGGCCTCAAAATGGGTTTTTTAATGATGCTCCCCTGCTCTCGTGCGCCATCCATTAAAGAGTAGGCTGGAATGGGCTGCTGCAGTGCAAGACTGGCGATCAACACAATCAAATGGGCTAAACATCGCAGCGGGGGCTCCGACTTTTTGTCTTCCCATGTTAAAGGATAATATGCAGTCTTGCTCATTATGTTTGTCACATTAACATCGCAAAAGTTCTAATATGTCTCCATCCTAATCTGAGCTGTCATTTACATGATTCTCATTGGTGATAGATTTAATCTCAGGATCATTAGCTCCCATGCCGAGCTCCTGATCCTGCAGAATGCTACCCTGTTGTGAAATACAGAAAACCAGAATTAATTAAATGCGCAGACAGGAACACCAAAAAATGTATTAATGGGAACTAACTTCATTCTCAGAGTTTGTGGTTGGTAAGATGGTGGTTTTGAGAAAAAAAAAAACCCCACTACGCTCGATGCTGATGGTGAGAGTAGTATTTTAACAGTATGTTTTCTATTTTAGTATATTTCAGAATTTATTTCAGCAGTCATTACTCCAGTGTTTAGTGATTCTTTAGAAATCATTTTAATATGCTGACTTGATGCCCATGAAACATTTATTATTAATATCAAGCGTTGTAGGCGTTCATGTTTTTGTGGAAACTTTGAAAAAGTCTTACAGAATTCTTTAATAAATACAAAGTTCTCGAAACCCAAACTCACTCCTATTGACTTCAGAAAAGCAGTTCTGCTAGCATCATCAGATAAATATTTTAATATACTTAAACTAAAATGCATTTAGTTTGAGTGTGATTCAAGTGTTCTAATGCTTTCTGCAGCCACAATTTACAGCATAAATCCAAGCTGCTTACCCCTGCAGTCCAGCAGCGCCCCAGTTGAGCTGGAATTGTGAAAGAGCATGAGAGGTGACTGGGGACCGTCAGTAGGGCTTCTTAAGACGAGTGGCTTTCTCTGTACTCTGTCTTATTCTTCTGTCATGGATAAGGGCATTTAATGTCACGGCCCTGCATGTGGCCAGGAGTGGTCACCAGGGAAATCCAATTAACTTCAGCCACAGCAACACTGCCCACATTGTGCCTTTCGCAATCCCACCCACCCCTCTGGCACAACCGGGTGCCTTCCATCGCCAATGACCCACTAACTTCCTTTGACTCAACTCGAGTCTGACATTCGTCTATGCTGTTTTTCTTCTTGTTTGTGATCTCAGGGTTTTCACTGAGGAAAACGCCCCACTGCTGAGTCTCTGCTAGCTGCATGACTCATGCTTTCTTTAAGGTAAACTTTCGCAGCATATAGATGAGCAATCACATATGTCCCCTCCCCACCTCTTGGCTTCGATTCAAGGCAAGGTCTGCTGCCATTTCAGCTGCAGTGCCGATCCGCCTGTCAATTTTGCTCAGTACTACACGACGAGAGCTTCTGTTTTTGGGCCTGTGGAGACTATTGAAATACTTACAAAAAATGGAGACTGTAAATATCCATAGGGATGTGAAAACAAATCGGGGTGTGGCGTCCCTGGTGAGAGGCCAGACGGTTTCTGACTTACTCGTCTATAGCGCACCTGGACCTGGAATTCGACGCACCTTGGCGGCACTATAAGCATCAGGTGAGCCAGCAGGGCTCCTCCTATTGGCTGCCAGCTCCTGTCGTGCCGGGCAATGACGATATGATGGGAGGCGGTTCTTCCATAACAGGTAGCACTTTCCCAACTGCCTTTATATGCGTAGGTAAATCAACTCTGAAAAATAAAGACTGTGCGCAGTCTCCCTGAAAAGACGGAATGTGAAAGGAGGAAAGATTCAGAAGGGGCCCGTGGGAAATAATGAGGGAGCCGGTTAAAAGAAAGTAGGAGAAAGACACAGACATGGGCATGAAGAGGAGAGTGAGAGACAAAAGAATGAAAGAAAGCGAATGAGATAGGCCAGCTTGAAAAAACAAGATAAAGAGGAATATAAAACGCATAGCCAAGACTGACACACTGAACATGCCTGAATGAGAAGGCACACTGCATTAAT
This sequence comes from Enteromius trimaculatus, assembly GCA_032361065.1. Lineage (NCBI taxonomy): Eukaryota > Metazoa > Chordata > Actinopteri > Cypriniformes > Cyprinidae > Enteromius > Enteromius trimaculatus. The sequence continues at coordinate 10,976,721 of JAUMHP010000065.1, forward strand.
TATGTAACATAGTCTATGCAAGCAGGCCGCTCGCACGCGTCTCACAGGGAATGACAGTCTGGAGATATTAGTATTCGGCTGACGCATTTGGGCCCAGCTGTTGAAGAGAAGACACATTGATTTTAGGCACTCAGGTTGCATTGTGTCCAGGTGCGTTTGTGTCAGTCTTAGCTTGACAGGAACAGGGCATCGGCTTTATTCCCACTGAATAAAACAAGATGCTTAAAAACAACCTAAAAAAATTTCAGTAGCACAATGGGAGGAAGATAAAGCAATAGCAATCTGTGGGAGGGGAAGTTAACTCTTCTTTTGGGCTTTAAATAGCTACTTCTGTTTTGGTCCGTCCATGAATCATTTATCTTTTGATGATGTAAATAAGTTATATACATCAATACATAACACTTCTAATTATTAACACTACCACTAAAAACTTTGTGGTCAGAAAGATACTTTAGCACTTTTATTCAGCAAGGACGCATTAAATTGATCAAAAGTGACAGTGGATACATTTACTTTATTAAAGTATAAAATGTAAAACATATTGAAATAGAAACCAGTTATTTTAAATTGTAATAACTGTTTATATTTGTCTGATTGGAAATGGCCAATTATAATGCCTTTTTTTCTTTTATCTTTTTTCTAAACTCAAATTGTATGCAAGCATTAATTGAATAAAATGACTTAAAAGAAGAAAGGTCAAGAGGAACAGAATAAACCGAAGTAAAACTGTACATTCATCCACCCACAAATCTATTTTTGCCACTCCTGCCCTGAAGCCAGTTACATTCTCCAGGCTGGATGCTTTATGAATAGCAAATAAAGCCCTAATAGAAGAATATTTCATAGGCTTGCTTCAAGTAAAGAGACCGGCCTGAAGATTTCAGATGGGGTTCACTGACTTCGGCAATGTGCTTCTCACAGATGATTTAATTCACTGCAGCCAGCAAGTTTGCGTCCTCCGTTCAACTACCCCCCTTCCTCACCCATCCAAACCCTCAACCCCCAAAGCCCAGCCCGTCCCCTTTCAGATGTAATTTACTGTCTGCTTTGTCCCTCTCGCTCTTCTCAGACTCAAGGGTTTCTGAGTAAATTAGCTACATTGCTCGGTCAAGCTTAAACACAGAATGCAGCATTCGTAAGAGTATTTAAAGATGTCCTCTACAAACCAATCCTTTTGGAAAATAAGAGCCGTCTATGCAACTGGCGGCTCTAGTGTGCGTGCCTCAGTGGGTGCCAGATCTATGAGTCGGGTTAATTTTAGGGTCGCCATTATCGAGAACTCGGTGGCTGAGTACCACTACAATGGCCTCCTCTGTGCTTGTGCAGAACTAATGAGCTAATCTGTAATTTCCAAATCCACAGACATAAAATCCTGTTTTCTGTCAAATATTTCCCCATGTTTTGTATCAGTGGCCTCTAAAAGGTCGCTTGACCCTGTGTTAGCATGCTATCTACTTCTCAGGCCATGACACTATTCAGTGGAGAGCTGTAAGGGTTCAGTGGCACGGCAACAGGGAGCTTTCCTCAAGGGACTCTTTAGTTCAGTTCAGCTCCGCATAATGGATCTGAATCTTTGGTTTTCTATATAATATAGGAGAAAAAAAGACTGTGGAAGTTACCATGGAAAGGTTCATCCGTCATAATCAACCTTTTAACGGTTAAATTAAATCACTGCATACAGTCATGACTAAAATATGCTTAAGATGCCTTATGCACAATTAGTTCCGTGTCATCACATGCTTATATTTTCAGCTTTAAAAAATTCTAGTGGAATTCGATAGATTGAAAAAGAAAAAAGAATAATACATAACATATAAGTATTGATAAGCAAAAAGGTCCTGAAGAAAAATAATTGGAAAATATATATCATTATTTATAAATGAATTATTATATTATAGTTCTAATCAAACTGATCTGAAACCATTAATTAATTAAAAAATGATAAATAATATTGTATAATATAAATAATATATGAAAATATATTTTATTAAAGGCATTTAATAATATACTTAGGAAGTTTAATTAATTTTTAGGAAGGGGGTCTATATATTTGGTGGCCTATGGTATCAAAAAGCTTGAAATCTCCTGACTGAGTTCATATTAAATGTGGGCAAGCGATGACTTGCAACATATAGCTGTATATAAAACGCATCTGTAACAATTACACCGTAATGCTGCTGTAAAAAAAATAATGCTACTAAACCATCTCTTACCATAAAGCAAAGAAATATATTGTACCCGTGTGAAGCACATGCTCAGCTCATTACCACAACATCAAGCAGTCCATTTGTATTACAGCATCATGATGTCTTTTTCCCTCATGCAGTTACACAGCTGTTAAGCAGATACTGTTTGTACCAATCTACGGCTACTGCTTTTTTTGTCAACACCAGTTTAGAAATTCATTCTTTAACTAGGACCAGCCATAGAGGGTCTGATGGGGCGGGAGACATATTTTGGAGCTGTGGCAGTAATTTACACAAAAGCAGCTGTCGAAATAAAAAAAAGCGTTCGGTGGCAAACCACAGATATAAGTTGAGCTGTCAGTGTGCGTTTGAGACTAAAGAACTGCAGATGGCTTCACTGAGGAGACTGGCTGTCAGACACACTTACCAGAGCGGGATAGACCAGACCCTGATAAACTGACTGGTACTAATGTTAAGACACAGAAGCAGGCACAGGGAACCCTTGATTTGCCATCCGTGTGACAGTCCTTAACAAGGCTAAGCAGAGAGTATAATATCCTCAATAATTAATAACCGAGCCAAAGGAAGACTGAGAACGTCAAGGTCACTTTCCTGAAAGAGTCACAGAATTGAGGGGATAAGACAGAGAGAAGCAGATGTACAGGGGTAAGACAGAAACAGACTAATTTTTCGAATGGTGTGAAAGAGGGAGGGAAAAAAAGCGAAGCGAGCAGATGGAGTGAGAATGCTGGAGAGCTGCTCTAGATGGCAAGGTCTCTGCACCGAGTGCCGTCTTCGTGGCTCAGTGACGCATCCTCCTCCACTGTTTGTAAAAACAAGACCATCACACTCCATCTTGTGGTCCCGCAGGGCTGAGGGCTCGCGGCTGATTTATGGTGCACAGACTGAATTGCCTGGCTGGGATGACAGCAGCACTTGGACTCTCCCTCGTGGGAAGCCCCCAGCGTCTGCCTGGCTTGTCGGAGCCTGTGCATGGCAGCTTGCGATAATGTTAGAGTGGAGACAAGGTTCCCAACATGACCCCCATCCTGGACCGACGCGCCGCAAAGCCCCCCAGGACCTCCCGGCCACTTCCTCTGCCTGCAATGAATGATGTGAATGAGATGAACGATGCTTGCAAAACATTTATTCAAATCTCATATATCCAAATAAACTCGACTTGTGGTTTAATAGTTCACTTATTAAAGAGAACAGGCAAGCGGCAAGGCCCAGAGATAAATAGGTAGATGAACAATAATAATAACAATTCTTACATTCTTTTCTGAAGCGTGTTTGGAGATCAGTTTTATTATTAATACAATATTTACTACAATTATTAATAATAGTCACAATTCAAAAAAATGTTTAAAACTACATGCATTTTTAAATTAAATTTTTTTCTGTTTAATTCTGCTTTCTAACGGCTGATTGGAAATCCGTTTTATTATTAATATAATACAATATAATATAAACAAACAAATTAACAAATTAACTATTTTCTATCAAGTCATGTCAGTGTTTGCCCCACCTGCAGTGAGAAGCAAGAAATAAAGTGAACGGCAAACCTTCTCACTCCAGCATATTATTTCTCACAGGAGCCGGCTGCAGCTGTGTTGTTTCATCAGTCTACCGAGAACAACAATAGAGAGACTAACAAGAAGAAAAATATACTTTTTGAGGCAGAATGTGTCTAAATATGATTTATACGATCTTTACGCTCGAAACCGCATCAAAACAAGTTCACGTTTAATATAGTTAATCTTTAAACCGATGCATCATTGTGTAGCTCAGAACGGTTGATTTATTAGGAACGTCTTGCTTGTTTCTTCGGCTGTTTCACCTTGTTCCTCAAAGAAATGACGTTTTTCCCCGAGCCCGTAAATCCAAAGTGACTGAATAGTGTCACTGTGAAAACTGCAGGGCCTCGTGGTTGCAATTACATCCCCAGTCGCAGAGTGTGTTTGAGAGGATGTGACTGTGCCCACTCTCCCTCACATACTCTCTGAGCCCGAGCCTATTTAAACAGGTACATTAGCAGCATTTTCTCTGGCCCTCTCCTGCATTACATCAAGACTGCAGACCTCCAGCACTCGTGCCTGTATTTTTTTGAGAGAAAAGAAAGTGTGTTTTCCAAGGAGAAGCATAATAGCTTCCAAACAAGATGAAAGTCTGGCAGTGACACAAAAGATGTTCTGAATTTTTTTCCAAATTAAAAGCCATTCCTTTTGTTTGGGGTATGCAACACTCAGCCCACCCACAAATTGAGCTCATTTATCCATATTTATGATAACAGACATTTTTAATGAATTAAAACCCCTATTTATGGAGCAGTGTTGTACGAAATTTAGAGTTCAGGAAACTGAATTATAATGATTAGAGTGACAGGAAGCGGAACGTATCGATTTTCTGCTATTCAAGGTAATACATTCTTGGAAATCCCATCCTTCTATCTGTCTGTATCTCCAACTTGTTTTCTAGTTAAGTTAGTTATACATGTTTTGACATCCTGTTTGCTGTATTAGTTGAACTGGAGTAGGTGAATTGGAAGTCTCAATTCAGTTCTGAATGGAGCTCAACCCTATTATGGCTTGAGAGCAAGTGCAATCTTTTACCCGCCATGTCTACCTTCAAACTCGCCGTGACCTCTGACCTCTGCTCACCTGGGCCAACCAAACCAGCTTAGGTCTCATTCGGGGGCAGATCTGATTGGGCTCCTCTATCATGAAGTAAACGGATGCTGTTCTGCTGACAGCATAGGTGGGTTTTTTTTGTTAGTTTTTTTTTTTTTTTTGCATCACAAGCGGCACTATGCATCATTTTTCAGCCTTGCAGAATGCAGATTGCGGTACACATATTTAAAACACCTCGTGCATTCTTTCTTCCTCTTGGTGCAAAAATAAAACCCCAACATTTTGGATACGTCAGCACTGCTGTGGGACTTTCATCCCTGTGACATTTTTCATAAACTCTGCGTTTTACTTACAAATGTGGAAGAGTGAGAAAACATTGAAGCTTCCGCCTACAGCCAAAGCCAAGACCATAATTAGTAGGCTTTAAATCCTAGACAGCAAATGTTCCCTCTGACATAGTGCTCTGGACTGTATTTTAAGTCTTTTTCCCGGAACTGATTGGCAAGCGTGTTTTCCTGATGACTTTCAATAGACATTCTCCGTAGGAGGGCCGTCTGCCTTTCACTGCTCTCTTCTGCACAACTCAAAGATCAGCTGCATTGAAGCTTTAATTGCTCCATTTGTTGGCATCATATTCCTATCTCTCATAGGACAAAGAAGATAGAAAGAGATTCTTGTTTTGTCAGGGGTCGACAGGCTGTCATGTCTTACTGAAATTTGTTATGTGGTTAGCACAGACCTTTGAGAGAAACATCTGTGAGTTTTGTGGATAAACCACTGACAGGATGCGAGAGAGAGCTGCTAATGGCATTCTGCTTTCACGCCGATGTAATTTGCAAGAGAATCACACCACGGGAGACCCCCTAAAGGATCGCGACTGAAAAAGACGACGACATTCAATGTATGTACGTGTCCCTCTCGTCGTAAGGAACGGGAATTGGAAGATGCGTTCTTTATTTGAGCGTTGCTCATTCAAGAGGTGAACACGATTCGAATCTCGTTAAAGTGCCTCCTATTGATCCACAGGATGCAGATAAATCCATGCTTCTGGAGAAAAGCAGATTCTTATGAAATGAAAGCAGGAATTCTGGGTAGGCAGAGTGCGCCTTGGCAGGTGTGGTGTCCTCGGCAGTCGCTCGCTGTATATGTGGATAATGGTGAGACTCACCCTTGTTGCTATGGTGATAACATTGACTTTTGGTGATGAAAAGCCCTTTCAAGATGTGGACTTGTGTGTGTGTGTGTGTGTGTTCACAGGGCTTGGTAATTATGGGCTAAATTTGAGCCACTTGAGATACCGTAGTCGATCCAGAGCTTTACTTTCCAATTTATTTTTTACTTTTTCAATTTAATTTCTCCATTCTCCCTGCTGCTCGCCTGAGTTTTAGTATGTGGAGGCATGCATGTACGGGGGTGTGGATGTTGCCGTCTATATATGTGGGTCGAGCCTCTCTCTTGTAATGCATCGAGACACAAACACACAGACACACAGCAGCTCTCATCTTCTCACATGTGCCGCAGGAGATCTGAAGTGTCCCCAGACTTCAGTCGGTAATCTGTCAATCTCATCAGATCACATTTTAAAAGAGTGACAGATTTGGCAGCAGAGATCTTGGAAAGCAACACTCCAATCTTTAAATATTGATTCAGGGCCCAAAGCTGTGTTGTCCCTCGGAGTCCTGAAAGAGCAGGAAAAGCAGATAATTAGTGATTTTAATTGGATGATCCGTCAAGCTCGGAGTGCCAAATGTAAATGTGTGAATCCTTCCCACAATCTCTTGCTGTCACTGAGGGCTACGATTGAGTAGCAAGGTCTCAACCCCTGGGCTGATTTACCAATAGGGAAGCTGACAAAACCTGTCAACAAACATCTGTCTGGTAGATTCTCCAGCTATTTTTATTGACGGGGTGAGAAGCTGTCATGCAACGAATCATTTGGCAACAATTAATCAACAATAACAGGTGTCCACTGGCTTTATAAATACTGCATGTTCTTCATCAACATTCATCAATGTGTCTTTGGAATGTCATGCTTAAGGAATACACTTATATATAGTATTGTAACAGTTATTGCCTATCACACATTATGACATATACAGTATATAACACATTTTATTCTTTATTTAGAAATGTTGAAAACAGTTTTTCTGCTTATTGTTTAAAAAAGAAAAGTAATCTATTCAGTAAACAAATCAAAAGGAACATTAACAACGTTAACAATTTTATAATAAGAGTCATATTTCAAATAAACAATTCAGAAACAGTTCAGAAATGAACTTTCTGTTAATTAAAGGCTTCATATAAATATTCAGTATTTTTTTTTTTACATTTATTATAATGAGATTTTCATATGAAGAGTTTATTTGCAAAAACATAACTCAGTTGTTTTTACATTTTTGAAAATTATGTTGTTTTATTATGTTATGGTTTTTTATGTTGTATTGTGCTAGCTAGTTTTTTCAGTTTTAGATTTAGATTAGAATCCACAATGAAAAAACATGATTTTTGATAATTGTTAAAAACAACGTTATCTATTTTTGCAAATTAACTTTTCACATATAGATCTATTTTTAAATGTTGTTTTGCCTACATGTAAATATGAATTCAGATGCCTAAAACTACACCGTCTGTGTGACGGTTTTTATCAGCAATAACATTAAAAATAATTAGTATTATCGCTCTTGATCTGAATTTTAATAACAGTGAATGCATCATTATTCTTATAATTGCTTTTTTTTATATTTGAGTGGTGCATGTGAAAATAGCAATCTGAAGAAGTGATTTTGTTATGCAAATGCCATTTGTGTATATTAGCAAACATTTAAGCAGTGAGAGTGCCCTTGTCGTGCTTGTCTATCCAGATGGCCAATAATGAAATATGTATGGAGTCAAAAGGACTCGCACAGAAAGCTGTTTTGGGCTGACTGCTAATAAAAAGAGAGCTGCCTTGATTATTACAGATGCATCTCTTTTAAATAAAAGCGAAGAGGAAGAGGCAGACAGCTCCTCAACTTGAGCGAGCGAAAGCCCAGCTTTTTTGTTGTTATAATGATACAAAAAGCAGCTTGAAAGCCCTTAACTCCAACACAACAAAGGACAGATCTGTATTAATACTGGTTCAGACAAATCTTTCTTTCTTTTTTTTTTTTAACTCCACAACAGCTTTAAAACATCATTACATATTTATAACTAACAGCTAGATGACAGAGACGTAGCACAATGTTCAGCATTTAACAATGAGGCTACTCTGCCTGCGTCCCTTACTGTGAAATCTCTGATTGCACCATCTAAACCCTCCTTTCATCAAGCCTGGCAACAGAGTGAAACAATTACTCACAAGATGGGGATCCACTTTTGATTTAGCAATGCACCCTTTAAATGCTTTATTAAAAGCCCTTGAACATTCTAGCATTAAAACTTGTTGAAGCAGTAGAGCCAGCTTGCGAAAAAAATGGAGCCACAGTCTCTTTTTTTTTCTGACATGTACTGAAAAGATGAAAGTTCCAAAACAAACTGTGCCTGAAATCCATGAAGGAAACCACAAATAAGCAGAAGCTGTGCAAACGGCACAATTTAGACAACAAATCTTACTCTCTGTCTCTCTTTCAGATCAGTCCGAGGGTTTCCACTGCCAAGATGAATGTCGTATCCTGGGCCACTCGGACCGCTGCTGGATGCCCCGGGTGCCGATGCCAGCGAGAGCGAAGTCTCCCGAACACGGCCGCAATGTCATAGCTCTCTCCATCGAAGCCACAACCGTGGACGTACCTCACTATGAGGACTGTGGCACCATCAAAAGGACTTTTGCCACCTTTGGCAAAGACGGGGCGGATGAGGAACGGGCCGAACAGAGGGGCAGGCGGCAAACGGCGGAGCCGGCCGTCTGCAGCCCCAAGACCAACGGCACCGTTCGCGAGGCTGGAAACGGCCGGGAAGCCGTAAGCCCCATCACCTCCCCGGTGCACCTGAAGAGCCCCCAGTCCAAACCACCCTCCACCTACAACACGCTGAAATGCCGGGACGCAGAGCGCATAGCCAACCACAGCCTGCTGCGGCAGCCGGAGGGGAAGGACAGTGAGCCGGCCATGCGGGAGATCAACACGCTCCTGCAGGACGGCCGTGAGAAGGAGTCCCCCGGCAGCAAGCGGCTGAAGGACATCGTGCTTTAACCGGCTCCCGCCAGTACACAGAGCGCATACACTACTACGAGTGTGTGTCGACGTGTGCGTGTGTGTATTTGTGTGCTTTTGCAAGCGTCGAGCCGAACGGGCCTGGGGAAGGGAGACACATGCGCAGCACAACGTATTCTCCAGAGACCGAACAAACGAGGCTGAAAATGTGTCTGCAAGCTCAGACTGTCATCGCGGCTTGGTAGTAACAGCTACGCTTGTACGTTCGTCACAATCGTCTGTCCGCTGGGACAGGCTGGTTACTGTGTGCTGCGTAATGCACTCCACCCTGCCCTCACGTCTTACCCTTAAGAGGAGAAAGACCTTCCAGTGCACTGCTGGTGACTCCCAAGTACAGTCATGCCTTGTAGACTCTAAAGAGACTTCTAACTTTCTTCTAATGCCTTCTTTGGTATGCAGTTTTTGCTTCAGCTGCCAAACCGCTCACTGTTCCCGAAGAGGACGTGGGTTTCTCTGACGCTACGGATGACGAGACACTTCCCATCTAACACGCGCAGTCCGACCGATCGCGCACAGGAACACTTCTGCAGATCTCATTTCATTTCAGTGGCTTCTCACTGGTCTGATAAGACAACCCTTCTCTGTTTCCCTCAAGACATTCCAGTGTCAGCAAACCATGAGGTTGTTACAGTGCTTATTTTTTATCACAGATGGAGCTAAATGAAGTTGCGCTATCAGCTCAAGCTTACCGAAAAACTGGAATAGGGAGAGACCGATCCCCCAGACTTACAGCCAGATATAAATATATATATACGGATAAAAAGAAGAAAAAAAAAACATCAGACTTGTTGCTTTTGAAATCTCCTGTGCCCTTTCCTGATTGTAGCCAGTGGAGCGCAGTTTACTAGAACTCCGTGCTCTGGTCTTGTACTTTTTTGGATTTTGACTATGGGGCTAGGATAGAAGGGGTCGTCACTTACGTCTTGCTATGTGAAACTCTGTTTAGGGTTTACTACTATCATTTTTAATAATCTGTTGTTATGTGACAATCCCTTTAATGTTTTGTTGCGGAAGTAAAAAATTGAAAAAATAAACATTGGTGTTCAACTAAAGCTACAGTAGCGTTTGTACACAAACACAAAAAGGAAAAAAAAAAAACATATATGCCAAAATATATTTTATAAATAATTTAAAATGTATAATGAGAATATTTAATGCTGTGTAGTTATTTTATCAGTAAGTTATACTTGAAATTAACTGGCTTTTTTTTTCTTTATTTGTCCCCTTTTTATTGACTCTGTTATTTTTTATTTTATTTTTTTTATTGATCTTGAATTTTTGTTCACTGTGTTACCCCTGGCAACTGTTGATTGCAGTCTACCTTGTTGTAAAAGAGTTTCTTATTGGTCAGTTCTTGTGCCATCAAGTTTCTGTGTGGGCAAAAAAAAAAAAGCGAAAAAGACAAAAAAAAAAATTACAAAAAAGAAAAAAAAAAATCAACACCAACAGTAGTGTGTCAGTACAATGAGCTTAGAGTGAGATAGCAAAAGAAACCAAAAAACTGCAACAAACATTAAACTTTCAAGATAACAGGTTGTTGTTTAATCTTAATGCTCAAGTAAGGGTAAGAGCAACACTACCATTTCAAGTCACTCAAGGCAGTTCCACTCATTTCTGAAGTGTTTGAGAGGCCCTAAATGGATATAAGTTAAATGTAAAGCAAACCCAGATGCTCTGAGACAGACTTGCTTTGCTATCTATCATCAAGTACAGCTCTCCATTTTTCCAGATCATTTAGGAACGTTGTACCAAGCCCAACCAAATAAGTTTGTTTCTTTTCTGTAAGAAGAAAAAAAAAAACAGATTTGGTGGAATTGCCATAGTAGGGGACCGGAGAGAAATTGCAAAATCGGTTTCTTTGCAATACTTGTTTTATAATATGGGAAGTACAAACAGCAGCAACGTGTGAAAAAAGATATAGATCTAGTAGCTGAATGTTTTTGCTGGTCTCACCAAACAGCTTCTGGCAACATGAAAAACGGAATTATCACTGAATGTATACTGCAGCTTATTATTAAACTATTAAATGTTCTCCACTTTGTCTCCTTGTCTAAATTCATCAGTTCTGCATGTTTCCATCACACTCTTTTTAATTTGCCATCAAATGGCTCATAATGGAATAGATCCGCCTCAACTGGAGAGGAAGAGAGCGAGACGGCATTGTTGAAAAGTAATGAGCACAACCCGAGTTCAGCATACAGCAATTATCCTTTCTTAAGCGATCTTTTGTCTTGCCATAATTCATTAAAATCTATAATGTGATATGAATATTTACTGTTAATTTTCCTTGAAAGTAATATGCTAATGTGCGTGGCAATGGCGGCTGCAGCGATGAGAATCAAATGAAAATTAGTTTTCGCTGCGGTCCAATCTGAAGGCGGCCTCGGTACGGAATCATTCCACGACATTGTTTTTAGATATCCTGATTCTGGCTAATTGCAAAAATTAAAAACGACAGCAGAAAATACACCTAGTGCTGGAAATAAAGCAGACGCTTGGGAATCATCCAACTTAGGAGTGTCAATTTCAAATGGCTGATCGTTCTAATTTGCTGAAGTGGATGATGCGCGCGACTGGCCAAGTATGTCATTGCTTGGATTCATACCCAGTGCAATTCAATGCTACTTATCTGTCAAAACAACAACTGACAAAAGATCCCAAATAATGCTGAGAGAGGGGTGCCCCATTGCAAAACTCAAATGCAACTGACTGGCTATAGTGACTGTACTACTCTAAATGATGATGTTTTAATGGCGTTCAGAGTCAGGGTCACTCAAAGGACATTACACTTAACCTGAGGCTTAAAAGTCAAGCATCTAATTCAAAAAGGCTTGCAGGCCTCATCATTAGTTCTGCAAACAAACTCAGCGTAATGACCAACCAATGCGTTCTTCCTTCGACTGCTAAATCTGTTCCAATGGCAGCGCATACTGCTCTGAGCTACAAATGAATTATAAGGCATGCCTAAATGAGCCTCGTCACCTCATATTTAATTACTCTGGATTCCTGTTGGTCAGGGTGAATTCTTCCCATTATACAGAGATTTATCTCAAAGGTTACCGGGACACACATCCTATTAACGTCCTATTAATGTTTCAATTATCATTTTGCCAAATGGTGGAAGGGGGAATCAGAGAACAATTTAAATGATTTATTCCTGACACTGACATGCAAAGAAATAAGAGAGGGAGGAGGGGAGGGGGAAAAGAAGGGAAGGGTACTCTTTTCCACCGATACAAAACAGTTTGTACCTTATTCCTTTGAGTAGGCCCCTCAATCAGTTCCAGCCATCTCCATTCCTGAATTGACCTCATTCTATCAAAAGGACCGCAGCTGCTCCAGCAGCGGGGAAAGGGCTCATTGTGACCCACTGTTCATTCAGGCCAACCTCTGGGACCAGTTCTGTATCTCATACCCACCAAAGCAATGGCTGGAGGGCAAAGTGAAAGAAAAAAAGGACTTAAAAACAATTATCTTTAAGATAAGAATGTAAAAGATTAAAAGCTTATTATTATTGCTAATTTAAAAAATGATATCAGAAGCAGCCGCTGTGCTTAATAATATAGACATACTGTACACTAAACTGCAGCAAAAAAGCTCTTGGACTGTCAGTGCTGAGATATAACCCTGCTGTGCCCTTTGTGGGAGTGCATTTTGGGACAGGGACAAATCTCCGGGCTAGGGTTCTTTCTTTATGCTCTTAATTTGGATGCTAATTGTGGAACACATCATGGCATAGAGGTGCAAATAAGGGCTGGGCACTAGCAACACAGTAAAGGATGTCTTAAAGAGACATTAACACAAAAATTGTAATTCTGATGTACAGTATATCAATCGCCCTCACGTTGTTTCAAAACAGCTGAACATAGTACATAGTTTACGAGGAAACAGCTAGTTTACCCACCTAGTGGCAAAGAATGAATTTGCATTTACATTCAGACCAAGGAAAAGGCCGACAAGTGGGCGGGCAATATGCCTATGTTTCATGTTGAGGTCAACATCAAAGGGCTTGGGATCAATGGTTTTATTTCAATGGTGAGTTAACTCTTTCTTTTGAGAGACAATATCTTTACACACAGAAACTTTGCAGGATGATTTTATTCACTAAGAGCTAGGTTACAAACGGAATAGGTCATTTGAAAACATCCATAGTGGGTGCACTTTAAGATGATGATAGTCAAATGAGGTTTAATTCATTAATACACCAAAACTATTAACTGAGAGGAAAATTTCAAATTTTTTTTTGGACAATTTTACTGTATTGCTTCAGAAAACTTAACAGTACAGTAAACAAGTTATATGAACAACTTTTATTGTTTTTCAATTATCTTTAAAAATCAACCCCCTTACCAAATTGCTTTCACTGTAACGGTAAGAACAGCCTTGTGTTTTCCACTTAAGAAAAAACCAAAAGGCTTTAGAATAGCATGAGTACACAACGACAGAACTTTTATTTTTGGGCGAGCTAGCCCTTTAAGTCTGGCAAGAGGAGGACACACTATATTAAACTGAATAGCTGGCTCTATCTCTGCAACACCCTATCCTCAATAAAAAACAATGTCCCATTATTTACCATCAGCAGTGCAGGATATTGTCATTTTAAGTGCATGTTATATACTGATGTGCTGCTGTGACCGGCTACCTTTCTGGCCTAGACACTTTGGCCTTGTGCAGAAGACCAAGGAGGACTTGTCAGGCATATAATGGCCTCTCCTAAAGATCCACACCTTCAGGCAAGGCCATTATCCTCACCACAGGAGAGTAATCGGATCGACCTGAAGCCAGCACAGAGCCTACCTGCATGCAGCCTTACAGCCCATCTGCATGAGGTGCAGGGATGCCTGGGGTGCACAGTAGGCTAGAGGAGAAGTGCCTCTGTGCTGGAAGGTCAGACTCATTTGAAAGTGAAGAACACTGGGAATTGTGGTATTAACAAAGAACTGAGAAGCCCATGTGTGATGTGAATGAGGATACAAATCAAAGGACTAAAGAAGCAGAGGTGACTCTTTGTTTGATCTATTGTCTGACTCACAGAGCTATGTACTGCTCTGGCCTTGCAAAGCGCCTCGGCAAGGGAAGACCTTGCACCTGCACAAAACTTGTGCAACAAACTTAGATCAGATTTCTCTTATCTGAAGACTATTCATGTTAAGTGCATGCTCTTCTCTGTACTCCTCTTATAACTCTTGAGATTCTTCGGGAGAAGGATCCGGCAGTGTGAATTGCAGGAAGTCAGAGTTCATTACAATAGAGAATAGGGTTATAGATTTACAAGTTGCAAAACAATGGGTCCAAAGAGTATGGAAGGAAGGAAAAGATTGTCTGCCAGGAAATGTACCCATATAACGTAGCCAATACTAATTCAATCAGTTGCTAAACTGTAGCCAGGTTTGAAATCCAGTGCCAAAAATGAACTGCACAGTGTAATGAGATAACTTGTCTCGCAGGCAACATTACATATGCCAGAATTGTGCAAACTGCTGTTTATGGACCCTTAGAGGTCCATCTTAAATCCCTCGGGGGGAAAATCCTGAATTGTGAGCAAATAAAGTATATACATACATTAAAAATAAAATAACTAAATAATTGAACACCGCAAGAGAATTAGAACCAGGGGTGCGTTTCCTAAAAGCATGGTTAGCCTATACTATGGTCGCAAGTTCCATTGTTACCAGCACAGTTTAACGATCCTGTGTTTCCTGAAAGCATAGTTTAAGTGAACGTTTGCAATCAACGTCACAAACGTATGAGGTTGGAAATACAGCTTTGGACCAGTGGTTAGAAGCATAGTTTCTTGTAAATAAGACGTACGGGCTTTAATAAATATTCTCTTGGGCACACAAAGAAAACTAACATGCATTACTGTCTTTATTTTCCATTCTATCTAAATGTAAAAGGTGTATTAATTATGTATTTTTGGGCGTCCATTCTAAACGCTGTGTGTGCATGTGCATAAATGGCTAAGGGAACCTCGGAGTGTAGCGTAAGAGGGAACCCGCGATGATTCAAAGATCAAAAAATGATAAATGGCAGTGAACAAAAAATAGTAAATTAATCAATAGGTGTCATCTTCATCCTGGAGATCTCAAATCAGTTAAATAGCATAAGATATTCCTCCACCACATGCATGTAACAGTCATGTGTAGCTAGTTCGGTTCGAAAACAACGCATCGTACTATGGTGGTTAATCAGCGAGTTACATCGTACAACTACAAAAATTGGCTTGTTTTGATTTTATAGCATTTGAATAGACTTTGAATGGGCCACACACTACTGAAATGACACGAGAAGTTCAACATTCTGGA
Organism: Enteromius trimaculatus; assembly: GCA_032361065.1. Classification (NCBI taxonomy): domain Eukaryota; kingdom Metazoa; phylum Chordata; class Actinopteri; order Cypriniformes; family Cyprinidae; genus Enteromius; species Enteromius trimaculatus. The sequence goes on from JAUMHP010000065.1 coordinate 10,992,032, forward strand.
AAAGTAAGTGTTCTTGGTACAAAAAATATAATTAATAAATATCAAACTTTTTGTACTGGTTTAAATTTAAATTAATTTGACTCTATAACACTACCAATCAAATTACAGTTCTGTTTTCTACCTTAATTCCTTATACCTCCAATTCATTGTGAATGGCACACAATGCTGAAAATATTCATGTATAGAAAAAGGAAGATCCACTGGAGTCTGCACTAATCCCATTTCCATAGTAACAGCAACTTTTCCGATTGGATGATCCCTCTTTTTGATAAAGTGTAGGTGTAGTATTTCACTATGAATCTGACAATTAAAACCAACCAACCAACCATACATGACTCTACCAGGCCAGCTCTATCTTCTACAGTGAAGACATTATTTAATGGACCAGACAAACAAGTTATACAGATATGTAGTTATCTGTAGTAATGCAAAGAAGTGAGAAATAATTCTAGCGAGGCTAAATGCTCAGGCCCATCATTAAGAGAAGCATCACAGGGGAATTTCCACTTTGTTTACACTCCAACAGAACTTGAGGTCGATCATTACCGTCAGTCACAAGGTTGATTAGCCCTTCCATTTCTTACCTACCATTACAAATCTGATGAAAGCTGCCTCATCTGTATGTAGTCCCCACAATATAACCCTAATCAGCCCTGCAAATGAGAAATGACACACTGTTTTGTGTTTACCGCCGGCTGCCCAGATTCATTGTGGCACCGGGAGGAAGCCACCACAAAGTAATTGGGCTAAAGACAGAAATATGATATCATAACCACGCCTGATTCTGTGATATTCTGACAGATAGCAAGCTTGGCTGTCTGAGGAAAGTGGCCTTTAGAGAGGCCAGTCTTGAGCTGGTATACTCATCGGCTGACCCAGGTCACTCCTCTCAATCCAGGGCATGTAGGACATGGGCCAAAGCTCCTAGAAAACAGCTGCCAATGCCCCCTCTCGAGAGGACAAAAGAGCCGATAGAAGAGCTGGAAATTAAAGACTGGCCTTTCACAGCCGGCATTATCCTCCACGCCAATCGGGGTGATGCATCTCTCCCGCTAGTCCAGCGAGCATACAGTACAGAGGGGTTGATTAGTTGACCTAAACTTTCTGCATGTTAGTAAAATACTCTGGCAACATATGCCACACGCTTGGTATTATCTGAAAAGAAGAGAGAAGAAAAAGAGGTGACTACATTCTCCCAGCAGCAAAAGAATAGACGGCAGATATGCCTTGTACAGAGAAGAATCGCACACTAAAAGAACAAGAGCACCTGAGGCTTTTGTATTGACAGGGATCGAATGATCCTGTGAGATCTTATTCTGTCTTCTCCGTTTGAATCAAAGCAGTTATGTTCATTTCTTGCTACTGTAGGCCAACAGCCTTTTATAAAAACCCAGAAGTGACAATGGAGTGGGTTGAAAAATGATTGGGACTATTCTTTCAACATTATAGTAATTTGACAAGATGGATTGCACTCTCAAGCAAGATCAGAAATGTGCAAAGGTTGGCTAAAATCACAGCGGCTTCTCACTGAACCATCTCTCAGCTGCTGTATGCGTACAGAGAGGATAGAAATTCAATAAGAATATAATGTCATTTTATTCATTTAATTTATTTTTAATTATTTCCAAAATATAAATTTATTTTCCCAGTTAGTCTCAATAAAGATCTTAATTCATAAATAAATAAATACAATTGTGTGTGTGTATATTATAATATTATATATTATAATAACATTTACAAATAAAATTATTATAATAAATGTATAATAATATTTATTTTTTATGTATTACATATAAAATAACTTCTATGAATACAAAAAATATACATGTAAATACATGTAAATGTTCCCTCAATATATTTCGTATGTGTGTCTCATATATA